>BGPR01005429.1:80749-93757 GCA_013235015.1 Araneus ventricosus | reverse complement strand
CCTTCGGGGACCAGTTTGATCGCCAGAAATAAAATTTCAACTGAATCATTTATAAATAATTTTATATTCATAGTACCCTTAAGAAGTAGTTTTAAACTTCAAATTGCTATAGACATTTAACCCTCGTCCTTTTAGTAGCCTTGAACTTAATCCTCATTAATGTAAATTACATATTTGATTTCAACATTAAATTGGTGCGGTACATTTTGCGTCCAGAAGCATGCTAGTTGGCATAAAACACGCTGATAAAAAGAATTAAAACATAGCAACGATAATCTTTCAGTTTATTGGGTTATTTCATTACATGCTAACTATCTTGAGGACTTCCGTTGCAGACTTCACAAAATATTTGATCAAATAAAAGAAGAAAGTAAAATTCACAGCAAGATATTTTCTTGGCTTTCAACAATGGCAGAGAAACGCGCAATTAAATATTTGTTTAAACAATGAAAACGGTTTGAAATGGGTTGTAACAGTGAAAAGTATTGTTGTAAATTATGCAAAAAAATATTTTTAAAAGGTTATTAAAATTCGAGAAAACATTGCAACTAGCCGCCTTCGGGGACCAGCTTGTTCGCCGGGAATATGACTTCAATTGAATCCTGCATCATTTTATATTCATGGTTCTCTTAAAGTAATTTTAAACTTCAGATTGTGGCAGATATTTAACCCATGTTCTATTAGTGACCTTGGACCTCTTCTGTTCATTGCCTACATAAATGTTTCTAATGGAGTCAAATAACTGACCATGTCATGTAACCTCTAATTCCATACTGTCTTCACTTTCTAATTCCTCTTGTAAAATATGCATTTGATTTCAACATTAAAATGACGCAGCACATTTTAATGCAGCATAATGACTGGATGCTGAGAAAAGAATGAAAATATAGCAACTATAACCATTCAGCTAACTGGATATATTTCTTATTCTAAGCAAAGCAATATCTCGGAGAGCTTGGTTTACGGATTTCACAAAAATTTCGATGACATAAAATATGAAAGCAAAATGTATTATGATATTATCTCAGATTACAAGAATGAAAAAGAAATGTGCAATTAAACATTTGTTTAAACAATGAAAACGATTTGAATGGAGTTGCAACAATGAAAAATATTATAAATTAAACCAAAAAATATATTAAAAAATTATTAAAATTCGAGAAAACATTGTACGACAACTTAATTGATATCATTAGAAAGGTAATTCTTTGCGCTTTCAGTAGGTGTAAAAATAATTTTTGTGCTGCAATATTTTCGGAAGTTATTAAGGAAAAACGGCAAACTTTCGCTTAATTTTTAATTAATTAAAATTCTAATTAAAATTTCAGAAAAGTGCTCCGAGATGCACATTCTCACCCTACAAAGTATTTTTGTGCCAAAATTCATAACTCTAAGTCCAGCGATCTGACCTGTAGAGCGCCAACACACACACCGACAGACGCACAGACATACAGACACACACACATTCTCCTTTATTATTAGTAGAGACGTATGGGGAAAAAAGACGACTAACAGTAAGGAGCATCTGTAATCATCAGCGATGTGTACAGTTGCGTGTTTTCGATGACAACTCAATATTTTAATATTTTCAGAAATAATTATCAGTTAGTGGATTGATTTTAATTAAATTTTGATTTTATATCACAGGTGCCATCTGGTAGCGAATTTGAGAAAAAAATTGAGTACAAGGCTTCTTAATATTTATAATATTGAATTCTGAAATATATTAAAGAATAAAAAGTGAAACAATAATAAACTAAAAAGATTTTCTTTTATTAATGTACTGAAAAGTAAAACATATATTTTTTAAATCAGAAATCTGGAGGTCAAAACAAAATCGTATTAGTGTGAGGAGCAGCACGCAATAATATGCGAAAGTTAAGTCACAATGAATATCATAAGAAAGGAATTTTCCAAATATTCTTTGAAAATACAAAATATATTATGAATAGGATTCAAATTGCAATCTATGGATATCAGTGCCTCAAGGCTCTACGATTTTGTTTTGACCTTCATATATTTGATTAAAAAACATTTCTAACTTTTCAGTACATTAATAAAAGCATATTTTAAAACTTTATTTTTATTACTTATAGATTAACATACAACAAATCTTGAGTTTGTTTTATCTGTTAGTAACTTTGAGACTTAGGGAGTATTTTAAACAGGTCTGTCGAAAGTTTTTGACAATATATCGCACCTCTAGAAGAATACAGTCGCAACTGAAAAAAACGTTTTCAGTTCAAGACACAATAAGTAAGCCTGAAGCAACGAAACAAATGTAAGGAACAACGATATTTTCTGAGCTTTAGTAGTAAGTACCACAAACAGATTTATTACATTTTTAATCCAAGTAGGTCATTTCGGTGGATTTAATTCAAAAACGTATTTTTTAAAGTTTTGATAGTTTTCTTCTAGGGATGTGATATGTGAAAAGATAATTTTTGCGATGTGTATCTTTTCAGTTTGTTAAATGTGTCAAATAAGTTAATGGCATAAATGACAGGTCTTTTGGTAATTTCCCTAGGCTAAGAACAAAGAATGAATAATTTAAAAGACTTCCATTCTGTTGATCGACTCTTCTACGGCGACAGTTTCAAATTAAAACTTCTGAAAACCAAAGTCTTCATTTTTACCCCTGTTGTGTTCAATTGCGAAACACTTTTCTTCTCAAATATCGAACCCATTCATTTATAAATCATCACCTTTAGGGGTCTATTCTGGTACCCCCGGTTGGGTTGCGCTCCGTAATAACGGAGCCCAACCCAACCGGGGGTACCAGAATAGACCCCTTAGTTACATGCGGAATCTTTACCTAGTTTTTCTCACCTTTTAAGGCTTCTTAAGCCGTATAAATGAGAATTTCTGTCTTTGTACAAACTTATTTGTTTTCCTTTCAAGACCTTCCTGTCATATAAATATCTCGATGAATGAGCAAAAGTTTCTCTTCTTTTAATTAACGCCATTTTGTGAATAATAAACTATTTTTCTACATTCATGCTTCCTGAGCTTGTGTGGTCGTGACAAGGCAACAATACTAAAGCAAAGTTTGTAAATAACAGGAAATAATTGCAAACACACTGATGGAAAATGAAATCCCAACATCAGGAAGGATTAACATCAAGTGGATGAAAATCCACAAAACATATTTATGGCAATGGTATATAAAAATGGTTACGATTCAAGAACATACGCGAAAGATTACACGAGTAGCTACATTCAAAATGTGATGGAAATGCTTCTCAGAAACTCATAAGAACGTATTAGCACCAGATCTTTCAAATGTCGGATGTTATTCTGCGAGACAGCAATCCACACTTGTTAAACCTATTCAACGAGATTAGCAATAGCTTGTCAGGGAACGAAACTGCCTGCCAGTCATGCCATTAACATGATAAATGAGTGGTATATCTGGTGATCATGGTGGCCAAGATTGGGGGGTCTATTCTGGTACCCCCGGTTGGGTTGGGAGTTGGGTTGGGTTGTCCACGTGCGGAACCCACCCCAACCGGGGGTACCAGAATAGACCGAAGAGTGTTGACATCTCTAAGGATTGCAGCTGTGATGTGGGGCTTACCAATGCCATGCTAAAACAATCGTCTGGCCATTCCATTCTTGAACGGTATCACAATGAGTTGAATCAACGTTTTCATGTATCACTACGCATTTTGGGCCGTTGACAGAATAACGATGGAAGTCCTGTTTCCATAAAAATCTCTCCCTTCCCCCCCAAACCCCATAAGGCCCGGATCTAGTCTACCCTCTATATCTAAGTTGAAAATTCTTCGTCACAAGACTTTTATGGAGTTTGTTTCTTACCATTGCCAGATATCACTAACACCGAAATAGAAATGGCTCTCGTCCGTGAATACAACATTTCATTCGGACCTCCAATCAGCTTTTTCATGGCACCACTAAAGACAGCTCTAATAGTGCTAGAGGGTAAGCGGTTAATATATCGCAGGACATGAGGACTGGAGAACTCAGTTTAAGAGACGATTCCTAACTGTTCGCAGTATGACTCCAGGGCTTGTGACAGCTCGCATTTATTGCACCGACGCATTTCGATCGGCTACGGTCGTCTTTGGAATTTGTCTATTTGCTTTTTTCACTAGTCACCCGGGGCCAACCAGATCCGATATTCTAGAATTTTTGCTTTTCTGAAACCATAGGTGCCAACAATTGTACACAGTAGTGATATTTCATTGCATTCTTTCTGTATTCGTCGAAAAGAAAAATCCCCCTTCTCGCAGTCCTATACTCTTACATTTTTTAAAACCATTCATTTGCACTCAATGTCGCCTTTTCTTCATAGAGACATTCTCTATACCTTTAACCATATTCAAATAATTTTTAGAGCATCATCACTTCCAATTACAGGCGTGACACATGCGATAGTCCTTTGCGCATTCACCATTGAGCAGTGCGTTTCTGCAATTGATTGTGGCGCTGAAAGGTTAATGATTGCTTCAGGGAGGCTACAGGAAAAAGATGTAGCGTCTAAAAAGGACAATGTCTTTCTCATCTTGGGATTTTATTTTACATCAGTGTATCTGTTTTTATGTTTATTAAATATTTTTTACTGCAAATTTTAAATTCATTTGCTTGTTCTCACTTGTCACCTAAATTTAATTTACTTCTACTGCGAATCATTTGTTAACTGACTGAGCTGCTAATAAACTTTGCTCGTTTCAGGTCCATTTGGCTATGAAATATTGAGAATTCTTTCGATGTTTTAAGAACAACTGGGATAATTTTCTCGACGCATGAAACCGAAGAAAAAAAAATCGAATCACAGAAAAAACTAGTTTGATTTCTCATGTGAGCTTCTACTTAAGTATTAATTACCGATTTTGAGTGATTGATTCTGTCACTGAGTTTTTTAAAAGTAGAAGTTACTTGTTTATTTATTTATAATAGATTTCTATATGTGAAGCAACTGTACGAAGTACTATAGTTTAATTTGCTTAATGTTGTAAATAAATATGCTTTCAATCAATTTTATTCGGTTAACTGATTCGTTTAAACTTGCAGATTCTTTGATTGTAAATAAGTGGAAAGAGTTTTCAGAACAATATGTATTTACAATAATTATCAATATTGTTAAAGTTTATATGAAAAAAGCAATAAAAATTGACCAGTTAACTAAAATGCTTTACCTTTAAATGAATTGGTGTTTTAAGAACTTTGCCATTTTTTTATGATATGAGAAAAGCAGCATCATTTTAAACAAGGTCACCATCCAAAATAGAGTGCATCCATTCCACAACTCGAGATGGATATATTCAATTGTTCTGTGAAACAATTTCAAAATATATATTGTTACTGTACCAAAAAAGCGACAAAATAACTTCTATCAATATAAAGTTATGAAAAATATTTTCAATGTTCTTGAAATCTATTTGCTTAAGGTCAAATTATAATTGACTTCATTATTTTGAAACGGAGCATTAACGAAGCCTGAATAATAGAAGGAAGACGCTAATAATTTAACAGGTTTAGTAATTAACATTTCTCTGATTAATCGCTGTACAAGTCTAGAGAGACGATTTTTTTCCTTTCTTGAGTGATTATAAAGAGAAGAAACTGCTTTGTCAAATTTATGAAGCGTTACGTTTACGACAAAAAAAGATTTCTCGCGTATTAATACATCCATTTCAGCTTCATTTCTGATTTAATGACGTCAGTTCCATGTACGTTAAAATTGTGTTTCGGTTAGTTGCAGCAAGGAAAAAAGTGATGCTACGGCTTCTGAGAATTTATTCGAATCTTATACGTCTTGTTTAATTCAAATATTGCAAAAAATTAGGAATTTAAAATGAATGATTGTCTTTTTTGTTATATGTCTTTATTTAATATATTGATCGAAAAAACTCTGCTCAATCAATGAAAAAACCTATTTCCAAAGCTGCAAAAAGATGCAATGTGGGATTTATAGAGAATGCTCTGCAAGTTTCCAAAACAATTTTTGATAGACTTATTAAACTATTTTGGAAAATCATTCAATACTTTAAAAAATGATTGACGAATCGAAGGCAGCTTTTTACAAAGTTAATGAATTTGCTAACGTGGAGGATATTTAGAAATAAATTCCAAAATAATTCCACTATGGTGTTAATTACTTTCAGCTAGATAATCGATTTAAGGTTAATATGGAATTTCTCCTGTGGCTGTTCATCTCAGTAACATGCACTGTTACAAAAGGCATGGATCACACATACAGTCGGACCTCTATTTAACGAACCTCTATTTTGCGAATTTCTCTGTTTTGCGAACTTTTTCTTGGAACCAAGAACATTTTGCGAATTTCTTCGTAAAATAACCTCCAAATAGCGAACTGCATTCTCTATTTAAAGAACTTTTTCTTGTGATCCAATATTTTTTTCCTCCATATTTCTCAAAATATTTCCAAACATTTCAAACTTATTCTTTCTTTTAACACATTTTATGGTGGTCAATGACCTTGAAACTGGAAAATGTCAAATCGAAAGTTCTTGAGCATCAAAGAGGTGGATAAAGGCGTAAAAAAAGGATATTGCTTTAAAATTTAGTATTCCTTCAAACAGCTTATCAACCATAATGAAAAAATCGTGATAAGATACAAAATTATGATTCATCGAATTCTTGTTCAAAACGTTTAAAAGCATGTATGTGTCTATGAAGATGTAGATGAGGCAGTTTTGAAGTGGACAGTGTGAAAAATAAAAACAATACAGCATTGAATTGCGATGAAGACGAAGATGATGAAGATGGAAATGATCATGATGCAGAAATCAACAAACCTTCGCATGATGAAATGCTAAAATTCCTTAATCTATAATATAAAGCAGAAAAGACATGTATCTGTCTGTCTGTCACAAGAACTCCTCCTAAACGGTGAGCCGTAGCGACATGAAATTTGCACACGACATTCTAGAGAACATTTCTAGGTCAACGGTGCTATTTTCAACTTTCAGAGTTAATTAGTTCTTAAGATATTTAATTAACTAACGAAAATTAGCCGCTGTTAAGCCTAATGCTTAGACGTTTTCTGACAATAACTTCCGAAATACTTACTAGAGAACAATTATTTTTATGCCATTTTAAGGAGCTGAAAATTATCTTTTAAATGATATTAATTCCAATGCGATGAAGTGTTTTCTCTGATTGTTATCAACGTTTAAAAATATATTTTAACGCAATATTTAACAATACTTTTTATTCTTATAGAAATAAATTCAAGCCAAATTACTGTTTCGCGAGCGGGCTTTTGCCAGTGTTAAACTTAATATAAGAAAATTGTTTTCTTTGAGCATAAACAACAAAGTAGACTTTTAACTTCCGGTTTCCGGTAGTCATATCATTGACAGCTTTTAATACGGTTACACAGTGATCCAATGACGTTAGTGAATTGTTATCTCGATGTTTTGTTTAATTTTCACAAATTTTAAACTGATCCCAATGAGTGTGTCTGTTAGTCCGGTTCCTATCGTAGGAAGACGAAAAAGGAATGGGAAGAAAAAGATGTTCTAACGGTCTATCTGTCGCAAGAACTCCTCCTAAATGGAGAATAGTCTTGACATGAAATTTCCACGTGCCATTCTGGGGTCCGTTCTTAGATTAATTCTAATTTTTCAAACTTCAAAAAATTACTTCCTAAGATATTAAATGAAATAACGAAAACTAAGCCAAGTTTCGGTGTTTTATCTCAGTGTTTCGTCAATAATTTCAGAAAAAATATATTGCACGTAGATTATTTAAATACCATCTTAAAGAGCAGAAAATTTTCTTTTTAATGATTTCAAATTAAATTTTATTGGTTCTTTTTCTTAATTTAATAAACATTTCAGATTTATTTCATACAAAATTTGTAACAATGCTTTCTGTTATTGTAATAAAATACAAACCATTGATCGTTTTATCAAATCCTTTATTCCGGTATTTTTACCATTATGAAAGTTACGATAAAAATATTATTTTCTTTGAATATGAACCGAAAGGCAGAAATTTTATTTAGCTTTTATTTTGTAGCATATACCTGTTTCAGTATGTTTGCACCACAACACAATAGAACAATGTGAGGTTTTTTTTTTCCGGTCAGTGACAAAAATACTAACGATAAGAGAATTGTTGTCCGGATAATGGCAAAAAAAAAAAATCGTCGGGAGGCTGTCTCTACGAAACGGCCTCTGGGTTTGAGGGGCATAGACTTATAACCTTACTCAACTGGGACTTTCTGTGTCTAAAGTTGTCCTATCTGACTAAAGTAGCTCTATGTGACTTTGACCTATGACCTATGCTCTATGACCTTCCTCTGTTAAATGAATTAATCTGAATGAATTAATTATTGATCTGTTAAAATCCAGTTAATATACCGCTCACAACCGATGCGTCCGCGGGCGTCGGTCGCTGTGACGTCATCAAAATTCTTCGTGATTTTCACCAATTTTGCAAATCGACTGTGACTAAACCATAATCACAAATTCTAAAATTATTTTTGCAATCTTCAATGTCTACCTTTCTCTGTTACATGAATCTAAAATCAACTCTCTATGTTATTTGGTTGAGGAGCTATAAGCGTTTAACTTTACCACGAAATTTCGACGTAATTCAACAGTTTTTGAGTAATATTTCGCGTGAACTTAAGATCGATGAATAAATTGCCAAATGTAATTGGATAGTCTGCATGCGCGCGCGTCGGTCGCTGTGACGTCATCAAATTTGTAGTGATTTTCACCAACTTTGAAGCTCGACCGTGACTAAACTGTAATTCCAAATTCTAAAATTATTTTTTCAATCTTCAATGTCAGCCTTTCTCTGTTAAATGAAACTAAAACTCTCTATGTTATGTGGTTGCGGAACTATAAGAGTTTAAAAATATCACGAAAAGAGTCATACTTATTTCCTCTTCTTCACCAAATTTTACACCATTAGACCACTATGAAGAGACGTAAGTCTACGTCAAAATACAAGATATGAAAGAGTTTCTACTGTTGCCGTAGCAAAGATGGGTAGGGGAAAAATGGAATACGAGATTCTTGCCAGGTGGTTCAAACTAAGGAGAGAAAAAGAAGAAGGGTGTTTCACTGATGGTTCAAAGGGTCAGTTCATTAACGAAAATTAACGAAAGACGCTCCCGCGAAAAGCACTTTTAGTAAATTGAAAGTGTTATAAGTACTTGGACTTGAAAATATTTTTTATCCCGAGCTACGCCGGGCATATCAGCTAGTTTTAATATAAAATCATTTTTTTAATTGAAAATACAGTGTATATCCGGACATTTTGTTTTATTCTTGTTTTCCTTGCAGATTTCTTTTTGATGGGTAAAATATATAAAACAAATAGATGTTAATTTACAAAATAAAGGTGTGATTAATTACTTTTTTTAATAATATTTAGTGTTTATGAATTTAAAATCTGTTTTGTGTAGTTTAAAGTATTTTAAAAGGTGAATCTCTATTTAACGAATTTTCCATATAACGAACTTTTTTTCTGGATTTATCGACTTCGTCACATAGAGGTCCGACTGTATTTTAAAAAAGAGAATTTTTGCTTTTTTTAGTTTAAAACTGTAACATTCAATTCCAGATGTTAAATAATTTTAAGGTAATTTAACTGATTATCTTCATTTCAGTTACTGATTTCTTACGATAGAAATAACGATATATTTAATAATATTTATTTAGCTGAACGTGCTCTCTTCGGTTGAATTTCAAAACAGAATGGTTAAAAAACCCCCCGAGAAAAGCAATTTAAGTGGTAACGAAACATAGAGACAGATTGGTCAAGACTCAAAATGATCTGCTGCTTTTGCAGTACTGTTGCGCTGGAAAATTGTCGCTTTTCCGCTCCACATATGTTTTGCCATGCACTCTAAGTGAATTTAATCGTACTCCTGAGATAAGAAGCTTACAACCCGAATGATGGCTCTTTTATTTTCTTCTTCGATAGAAATTTAATGAAACGATGATGGGTTTTCACAATCAAATTACAACTACAGGATATTAATGATAATTGGTTTCATGAAAGTTTTGCATCAAATGATCGAATTCGTATTACAGCGTGTTATAAAAAGAAAAATAATATGAAATTACTGCAGACAGCATTGTAGATCTGGAACCCCAATAGATGAGACTCCACAGAGAAGCACCTTGTTTGCATTTTCATCAAAATTTTTCAAATAATAAAATATTCCGTATACCGTAGGAAGATGCGGGCACATGTTCATATCAGATGTTAAAAAAATTAAGAAATATTCGTTATTGGTTACGAAAAATTCAGTTTTTTCTTCCTCTTTGAAATTTCAAAAAATTGAGATAGGTGGTGTTGCTTGTTAAGCGACGAAATAGAATTCAACAAATAAAAGTTTCATTTGTTACTTTCCCTTTGAAATAATAGAAGATAAGCTTATGTCTTTGGTGTTTGTATGTGTATCATCTCGGAAAGCTATTTTTAAAGTTTAAATTAGTTTTTTTTTTATCAATTTCAGTTAATGCAAAATTTCAAAAGTATTTAAATGCTGTTAATTAATAAATCCGGAAAAATTATCTAATAGGAACAAGTTTTACACCATCTCTAATAGTTAAAAAACAAAAAAGTTGAAAAAAAGTATAGAATCAGTGCGAGGACAATTGTTTTCTTATTTTACTGTTTTAAAAATTATACTTATTGAGATGATTTAAAATTATATACTGGTGCCCAAAAGTTAGGTTATAAAAGCGAAAGATAGGATATTTCGAATAATAATCTGCTTATCGTAATGAAATATTTTACATACATACCTAATATTATAAGACAGCTAACAGTAAAATAACATAATAAAAAGGAGTAAAATTTTTACAAATATACAAATGATATTAAAGATGGCCTGAGCATGGCAACTGATATTTTCAGAATCGTCCGGCTAATAAAAAGTTTGGTCATCTCACACAGCTTTACAAACCTTAAGCGGGACTTCATGCTGAAAATAAGGTAATTGATCAAAACTTGTAGCAACAAATCTCATTCTTCTAACAATAAGGAATTTAAATTTACTCGTCATGCAATGACTCTTCGAAGAGCATTCTAAACATGCTTTATGGGATTGCGATCCAATGATTTAGATGACCAGACTATTTGGCAGATTCCCATTTCCGCCAGAAAATCATCCACAAGTTGAGTTCGATGGGATCTCAGGTTTCTGTCCTTAAAAGTAAAGTCCCAACAGCTCACCGGAAAAGCTTCAGATAAATTTCAAGAACATCATCTCTAAACCCCAGTGCGAACACATAACCCTCATCAATGACATACAAAGGTGTACCGCCGTTCACCAAGATTCTTTTCCACCCAAGGATTCCAAGTTGTTGGATGCAAAAAGCTGCGCCATGGCAGGGGGAGTCTGGAGCATGCGCAGTCATCTGGCAGCTTTCTTTAAGAGCCCGGATTGTAGGCGTTGTTCCAGTTGTGTAATAACGCAGCTATGCAGCAATAGTGACTGTCATTCTTGTTTCTATTGGTTTTACAATGTTTTAGCTATTTTAATAAAGTATCGTTTTGCCAAGATGGGCTGTATTATTTGAGAGACTATTACACCAGATCAAAGAGAGAATCGGGTAGATTCAGAAAACCTGCTTAGTCTTTTACATGTGTTGGCATATTAGATGCAACACAAGTGATCGATTTTCCCTATGTTGGAGGTATGGTAACGGGCACCACGCTCTCTCCAGATCAAGATTTGTCGAGAACACTCTGCACTGAACCTTGACTCATCAATGAAGAGGACATGGCTCCAATCCTCTTGTGTCCAAGAATGGTGATCTTACCCCTACACAGAAAGCGGGTTCTCTTCTGCGATGTGTTAAGAGGAATACATGCCACCGGTTGTAAAGACCCTTCTCATGTACGCATATATAGGGTGTCACAAAAAAGTGGAACAAGCGTTTACTTCCTTAAATATTGATTTTAGACATATACTTCCAATTACAAAGGTCCATCAAATAAGGTAAAAATTTGCATGAAAATTCTTTGATATCCAAGGGGATTGTTAATAAAAAGTTACAAGAATTAAATTCTTATACGGCCACCATAGAGCAAAAATGTCAATTAGTGAAATGTTTCTTTTACATTCATCTATTCACATACAAAGTTGCACGCTTCTGTCTGCAAAACTTACAGATATATAAGAAGACGAATTTGTTGACTTGGACCACTTTTCCATACCTCTCACTGCTGTTTGATTCAGTCTTTTGACGTACATTTTAGGGATAATATACATATATAAAAATTATTTAAAGGGCGAAATCAGGAAAATGCAATGTATTTGTTAACTCTTGTTAAATATAAAAGGTAGTCAAATAATACATTAATTTAAATATTTACAAAAATAGTTCATCTTGTGAACCTTTAAAAAATATTCACGGTGACATATCAGCAGTGAGACTCATCTTCCCAGAAACAAACAGTGCTATAAAAATATTACTAGAATACAATAGAAATCCAATTTTTCAAATAGTTCAAACTTGTAGTTGTAATTATCTGAATTTTATTTTCGATAATTACAGTCCTTTTTTTCGGTGAGTCCCGTTTTAATAATAGAAATCGAATATGTAGGAACCAACCAAGTTCCCGTTAGGCAACATGAAAGTGAATCCGAAACCTAAAAACAGCCAATAATAATAATAATAAAAAGAGCGCGAAGGCGAACCATGGGTGAGATAGAAAGGAAAAAAAGAACATTAGTTGGTGTTTAGCGCAAAACATGAGCATCTGAAAATCCAGTTCTGTTTAAGTTCTAAGATAGAAAGAATAACTATTCGCCTTCGTCCATTATGTCACTTAGTTGTGCGCAATGAGCGAATTTTAATGCTTTCCAAAACTATTTGATTTTTCAGCCCCATCCTGTGTCTGTCTTACTTTTTCATTCATTTTCTGTCTTCTTTTCTCGTTTTCCTCTTTTCTCATTAATGATCTAACTCTCAGAGTGGAGAAGTAAGCAAATAAGAATAAAAACAAAAATATGAATTTTTAAAATAAATTTATTAAGTTCTGCAA
>BGPR01005429.1:50402-80739 GCA_013235015.1 Araneus ventricosus | reverse complement strand
AATTAATTTAATGCTTTATATTTAAAGAATAATATTTTTACGCTTTGCATATTTTTAATGTTTTGCAAGTGTTAATTATTCAGTTTTAGCAATAAAATATTTTATTTTTTATCTTGAAAACGTGCCTGTTCATTTGATTTTATTCTCTAAAAAATGTTTAGGTCCATTTTTAAATATCCTTTTATTCAGTTGTCCGATATGAATGATGGATGTATATTTTTTACAGTTCCTTCAGCTTAGGACTTCAATGTTTTTGAAAGTGATCTCTCATAGATAATGTTATTTTGATATTTTTTAAAGTAAGTTTAGACGCAAGTGAAATATTTATAGATTAAGTGATTATTTATAATGATAATTGTCATCAATTTTATTAGGAAATGATTTTGGTTAAATTTTTCATATACTAACTTTAAGGGTATAGAGGTGTGATGAAAATATAAAAAACACAAAAGTCGATTGCCAATGGTGGATGATTAAATATAATTCATATAAATATATTCAATAAAGAGTAAAATATTGTCTTTTTAACATGAAAGAATTTGTAATAACTTATAAGAAATATTTATTATAAAGAGTTTTATGAAAAAATTATTATCTTTGTTGATTAATTAAAAAATTAACAACCTACTTGAATAATTGTTAAATTATGGCGATTTAATTAAGAATTTTACTATAAACATTTTTTGGCATAAAACATTAAATTAGAAATTATAATTCTTCTCGAAAATTTACAAATAATTATTTTTTAAAAAAGTGTTATTTTTTAAAATCTTCCCTCAAATAACATTAAATTTAAACGTAATATTGTTTGAACAACTGTAAAGCTGTTTAGTAACGTGTCTTCTTCAGATAAATGGTAATCGCATTTGCATAAGGGGCCGTTATAATTTTTTTAGTATAATCATCAAATTTTCCAATAGGAAATCTCATTTTTCTTTTCTTAATCATTCTTGGAAATTCAGAGCTATCCTAATATGAAATTATTAAATAATTCGACGCAAAACACGATATATAGAAGAAAAAATATTTAGGGTGTTGTCTAAATAACTACGAATGTAGAAAATAGGTTGATTCTATACTGCTTTCCCTTTTCATATTTTATTAGTTGGATCTATGATTTTTCTACTAGGTCTTTAAGCTGTTTTTGAAAAAGTGTGCAACAAAAGATGCAAGACTGAACACGAGTTAAAATATGAATCCAAAAGCATTTCTTTTTCATGTTTCTTTGCAGAATGAAAATGAAGAAAAAAAGAATCATTAAATTATGCTTATAATACGTAAGATATATTAAATTAAATCAATATTCTCCCGTTCAGTAGAATGTATGGTCACTGCTTTTGCCTACAACCTGTTTCAGGTGTCGTTACATTGATTTCTTTCAACTGCATGGAAGCAAACGAGATTTTGATATATTCTAATCAAATTCCATGGTGTCCAGTTTCCCATTAAACAGAACATTTTAACGATGTGGTTTCTCCATGTTGCTCGAATGTCCTCCGCGTGATTTGGATTTCCAATATTCCTGGATCACTGAAATGCTGCAACGTAGCTGAATTTGTCAGCGACTGAAAGAAAGATTCACTGCAGTCATGTCTATCACTTGACGAAGATTTCAAAGTTTGGGTGTAAACTGACACTCTCCTTAGTGGAGTATTTTTTAAGTATGAAATAACTAATACCGAAACAATCGTTTAATGAATTTAATTTAGTATTCAGAGTATATGTATTAATAATAGATCTTGAGATTTATAACCTTATTTTTAAATAAACTTTGGGTATAGTAATTTGAAATTCGTTACTTACTTGTTGACATTTAAAACCAGATTTAGAGAGACCGATAAATTTACTTTTCATTACGTCATTCCTTACATATTTATTAGAATAAAAAATAATCGAATGCCCTGGAAAACTAAAAAAAGTTAATATTAATTAAAGATATTTCTCCAGAATTCTTTTTCAGAGTAGCTGAAAATGATTTAGCTGAAAATGATTTATGTTGAGATTGATGGTGATGAAAATTGGTAATTAATTGAATTTTTTCAAAAATCCTATTATTAACGAAATAAAATTTTCATGATGGCGTTTTCCCTAAATGAAAATTAAAATCAATGGCAATAATTTTTGATATGGCATTTACATTCATTTGCGTTTTTACTATAATAGATAGAATTGTAAATACAATAAGAATTCATCTATCTTCATATTTCTATTTCATTTTTAAGCATGAAATCATAATCCACTATTAAATCCATTGGTATATTTATTATTTGACTTTATAATGAATCATACATGTAAAATTCATTCGCGCCTTGTTAAACTAACTTTTCAAAAAGTGAAATTTTGTTTCATTATTTTATTCTGTAAATCAAGGATTTCAGAAACCTTTCTGCAATTCTAATCCATTACCATCAATTTTTATTTTATTTACAACCAAATAAATTGGTTCGAATGCTAGCTGCATCGCTGAATCGATTGACCGCTTCTTCTCTTTTTGAATTAGAAGTCTTTTGAAAAGAAAAATGTGATATTAATTATAAATCTAACATAAGTTCCGAAGATATACATTATTTTTTGTTTCATTTTAGTGATAATTTCGTCCTATTTAATCAGTATGTTAAAGACGATTCCGAAAAAGAATGAAAATGGCACACTGTAAAAAAAATCCCGTAAAATTTACGGTTTTAAACTGGCAGCTGGGTTGGTTGTGCGAAACCGTAAAAGTTACGAAGTAAATCCGTAGGCACAACGGTTTTTTACCATACAGGAACAAGTTTTTCCCGTAAAAGTTACGAAGTAAATCCGTAGTCACAACGGTTTTTTACCGTATGAAATCAAGTTTTCTTCGTAAAAATTAAGTAATCGAAGTAAGTGACGTCATCGACTGAGTTGAGTTGTTTTTCTCCTTCTGTTCGAGTTGAGTTGAAATGTGCATTATCAATTAGGAATATTAATTAAACAAGGCTTAATTATTAATTTCAATTAGTTTAATCAATATAAATTTTAATTGAACTTACTTGGACGATTTCGATGCAAGATAGTGACAAAACTTCTACCTCCGAGCCGGGAATCGAAACCGCGTTCATAGAAATAAAAGGCAGTCGCTCTAACCACTAAACCACCGGAGACTTCACAAAATGAAGTAAAAATAATCTATTTCAGTTTTAAAGGCACTATAGCTCTAGTGGCGCCACCTAGTGGTGTAAAAATCAACTATTGCCAGAACACGTGTTTTAAGGTTAGCTTTCATGAGAGACAACAGGTTACTGCAACATGTATAAACAATAGCGGATATGGAGCCCTATTAAAAACATGAAATGAATACAATAAAATTACATTTAAGAAAAGGGAAAGTTATCGTACGGAAAGCAATACTATATGACGAAAAATAGAATTTGAACTGACGGTTTTAAACCGTTTATGGCTGGAGCGGAAAACGGTGAAAAACCGTTTTGGCAACAAAACAGCTTTAAACCGTCAAATATACGGAAAAAGTCCGGGGAAAAAACGGATATTTTTTACAGTGCAGTATTTTGAAAGTATTTGAATTCCACTGTATGTCTTACTGAGCTAAAATAACTGAACTTTTTGCTCAGTGGTGTGTTTCAGTCATTGTTTAATCGATTGACATAAAAATTTTTGTTTTCTATTCAATAAGTTTTAAGTTATAAATTTAATAAATAATTAAAATTATTAAATACCACTTTAAATTAAAAAATGCACAATCTTTATTTGTGTTATGCAGAAGTTTAAGGTAAAATGAAAATTATGATAATTAATTGATTACGTTTAGAGAAATTTACCTTTATTTATCAAAGGAAATCTTAAATCTCAATTTCTCATAATTCATCAATTGTTTCTTGAAATGACTTAAATTTTATATGTATTCGAGCTAATTTGAATTTGTATTTAAAACTGGATGATGCTGTTTGAAAAAAAAATTGAGTTAAGTCGAATTTGAATTGAAAATTATCCCTTTCGTAGATAAAAATTCCATTCAGTTATAAAGACCACTTTTCTACGGCGACTGACATGTTTTGTTTGAATGCGTGATAATTAATTCTTGAGTAACGAGATGCGTTAAGAAACTTTTTACTTTCCCGTGTACGAAGCATGCAAAGGGGAAATATTGTAATCGTCAAAAACAATTGACATTCTATTTGCAAATCATTATCATTAACATTATTATTACATTTTTAAAAACATTTTTGCATGCATTGTGTTCTTTTTGTTATGTTTGCTATTCATTTATGTTTTGTGCATAGAATGTTCATCTTTTGTTGCCACTGTCTCGTTTTTATATTCTTTTGTGTTCTGTGCATGTATTCTTTTTTGCGCTGTTTTTATTACCCATTGCGCTTTTTGTTTGCATATTTTTTGTTGTTTTTATTATTTTGTATATATATCTATATCTATATCTATATATATATATTCCTTTTGCCCTTTTATTCCATTATTTCTATATTTTTTTTATTCTCAATGATATTTTGCATACTGTATATCTTCCTTTTTGTAATGGATGCCTTTGTAATCCAATTCGAATTCTTCATAGCGTTTCCTTTTTCCACGGATAAGGGATCTCAATGAATAATTCTTGGCCCAGGGGCATGGAGTGGTGTTCTGTCTGAGTGGATGTGGATACGATAACTCAAAAATACAACGAGTTAGATGAATAAAATTTCAAATATGGTCTTTACACTGTAATTTGGGATCTGCTTCAAATTTTGGACTATATCCGTCAAATGGTAGCCTTTTTGTCTTGTGAACAATATAACCGAACAAAACAAGCCAGGTGGATTAATTTTGGTGTTTGGCTTTGACATAAAAATTGTAGACGTGTGTCAAATTGTAAAGCAAATCCCTAAAAGGGCACACAATCTGCCTATTTATGTATATGTGAACTCGATAACTGAAAGCTACAACGGGCTAGACAAATGGAATGTGGCATGTGACCACCAAAATTACCAATAGCAGAATTGTTCCAAATTTTGTCCCAAATTTCTCAAAAGGAAGAAATGCTGTTCTGAATGCGCACTCGATTCTCTTCCCTATACCACGAAGCTAAGCACAAAAGGCGCGTGAAAGCATCGAGGGGAGAATATTCCTGATATTTTGAAGGAATTTAAATTCTTGTGCACTAATAATTTAATTCTATTGATGAATGAATAATAAAAATTACGATTCATAATTTTTTTCTTTTCTTTAATCGTACATAATATACATCAAGTTAGTAACTCTCTAAAGATTTGTTACCTCTCTATCGCTAATTACATGATGGTAAGATAACCCATTAATACTACTATAAAATAGTTCCTTTAACGTGAATGAGGTGATGGAAAGTGGAACAAATGTTAAAAATAAAAAACAGTTCATAATGATTATGATTTCAGTTTGAGCAAATGAGATGACTTTCGTCATAGCTTTCATGGGGTGAAAAATTGCGCCACCACAACTATCATCAATATGACAGATTATTCATTATTATTATTTAATATTATTGTCTGATGTTATGTTTAATAACTTGTATTTATTTCCGTATCTGTTCTGATTTCATTATATGAGAAAGTTTATACATTTTATAGCGTGAAAAATATATTTCAGATATAAGAAATTGATTTCCTTTAATATCTTTTTCATTAAGTTGAGAGTACAATGGCTCAGTGAGTTCTTTTAATGGCGTCTATAGTAGATTAGAATTGAAAAATTATTTGAAGACGAACTTTATGTCTCACATAGGAATCGAGCTAATTGCTTGTGGATGACAGAACATTTATTTCATCAAACAATTATTAATTAGCATGAAGAAGAAATTACCATTTCTTTGACGTAAACAATTATGTCTGCGCCAAAAAATAATACATATTTTTGGTGATGGATATTTAGGATAATATAGTTTTTAGCGCAGATTAGAGATGGGATTTACGTTCACATTATAAGCTGGGACATTGATAAGCCTAAATTTTTCTCTTTATCAAACAGAATCTTTTAAAATAAAATTTTCAACAAGAAATTATTGCAAAATAGAGTAAAGCACAGTTTATACGTTCTTTCGAGGGACTGACGTAAAACAACGTATAAATGAAAAGGCGTATAATTGAAATTTTGCTAAATAACTTTGGCACTTCAAAACAGTCACCATTCATAAGTAGATTTATTTTTTTATTAAAATTCATCAAACTATTCACTTTGAGTGACAGTGGGATGCATTTCTTAAAAGAAAAATTAGTGTAGTTTTTTTCCAAAACAAATCAATTCCTGAATTATTTAGATTTTTTTGTTGTTATTCGTGCATTTTAACATTTTTTTAATTATCATAACTAAACGTTCATTTCATAGGAACGTAATAAACCGTGATCTCCAGCATTATGTTTCCGTTGTTCTTTCCATTTTTTCTCTCTCTCTCTTTTTTTTTATTTCTTGCTAATGTTGTCAAATTCTACGTGATTCACTTTTTAAAAAGACGATATTTATAAATATAACTGAATCACGTGTATCGATAAAATATTTATTAAAATCTAATTATTTCATCTTAGGTCAAAACAGGTTTTTTTCAACACAGTATTCATTCTTATAATTTATGAAATCTATACGTTCTGAAATACTTCAAATGAAAACTTTTTTTTTGAAGTTGATGAATTTTGTCCCTTTTTTGCTTAAAATTTCCCTTCACTCTTATTTTCATATCTCTGTTGCAGCCTTTTCAAACTTTCTACTAATCGGTCAACTTTTCTTACCAGACTTGTAATATATCACTAAAAATTATGATACATTGAATTAGTATTACCCTGATGTCTTGATTTCTACGAAAAATCATCGTCGATTCTTTTTTCATTCGTTGAGTTAGTCGCATAAAAAACAATATTTCCGCAGGCATTTCAAATCCTCGGCTTTGAATCATTCTGTCCCTCTGATATCCTAGGGACAGGATTTTGGCTTTGCGATCGCAAGCTCCAATCTCGATTTCCCCAGAAGGCGAGAGATTCCGAGGCTGGTACACAATAAATACGCCATGGCTCAAATACTCTGACATTGGTCTGGCAATGTCCTGTTCATTTGACCACGGTTCGAAATTGTTCCTAACAGCTCACCTTGCAATTCGAATCTGATTTAATTTATAAAATAATCAATGAAGATAAAAATCGAAACGTCTAAATGTGGCTGTTGTATTAAAATATTATCATTTGAAAAACTATTTTTCACTAGAAAGCTTTAAAATAATATAAAATACTTGACATTCAGCCGGACCTTCGAATTTTTGTGTGATCTAACAATGGTCATGTTTTCTGACGATTGAAATAAATTTTTATTACTTATTCAGATAATTTTGGATTTATATATCGTGTACTTGGTGCTTTTTTTAACTGCATGGCAGAGCGTTAATATGTTATCTGCTTTTGTTGCGGGTTGATTATATATTTAAGTGTAGTAGCAAGTTTTAGATTTCAGAGTAAAAAGTTCGTGTTTTCGACTTGTAGCTTCTGAAAGATATCATATATTCCGAGACATGATGAATGGCATCAATGGAGTCATTCAACATGTTCATGAATGGATGATATCCGTTCTGTGCCAGCGCAGGCCGGATTTTACCAGCTCTATTGAAGTTCGAAAAACAGTTTTCGCCACAGCTCTTCCGCATTTCGGAATATTTCTCAGATGATTGTGGTTTTTCTTTCCCAAATCCTTGTATCTTCTCTCTTAAGTCTACCATAGAAATACTCAAAGTTTACATACAAAATTCAAAAAATGAATATAGAATGGACTCCAGTATAGCGCGCTTCCGTATAACGTGAATTCGCAGAAAATGTAG
The DNA here is from genome assembly GCA_013235015.1 of Araneus ventricosus. NCBI lineage: Eukaryota > Metazoa > Arthropoda > Arachnida > Araneae > Araneidae > Araneus > Araneus ventricosus. The sequence continues at coordinate 72,935 of BGPR01005429.1, read as the reverse complement.
AACTCCTATAGCGCCCGTATTATCAAAGACCATCGTAAAGTAACGTCTTATGCGTAAAATAAATTTAATTTTGTCACATAGATTTTATTTTTTGTTTCGAAAAGCAAATATATGCTCTTAACTGTTGTTCATATCTGAACAGTGAAACTTGAAAACCTCACTAGCAATATGCACAGTTACTATTTAGAGACATCTTATTAACCTCAATTCGATGCATGTCCTGTATAACGCGATTTCCTATTGCGCGGAACGTATCCCCCTCTTTGTATTGGACTCCACTGTGTATACAATTTTATTGAAGTGCTAAAGTTCGGTGAAAATTTGTAAAGTAGAAAATTAAAAATGAGAATTCCTATCCAGTATTCTTATCTCTATAAAAAATTAGACAAATTTATTATAATGCGATGTCTCGTTATTGATTTGTTGCAACTAGAATTACCCGAAATTCGGGCCTAGCTTCTTAACATCATCTGGTATATTCCAGATTCTAACACTGTTTGATTGGTTTGAAAATAATAGCGGTATTATTGTTAGGCGTTCTCTTAATAATTTTCCATCTTTCTAATTTCTACGCCTAGATTTAACTTGGTTTAACCCTTTATAAGGCCATGTAAGTATACTTACCACCAAATTAATTAATTTTTAAATGCATTTTTTAAGGTTGGCATAAGTTCTCGCCGATTCTTTCGGTGAAACAAAAACCAAGATGTTCCAATTTCTTTTCTCAAGCCATAACGAAGTGTCTGGACTTGATAATTAAATATTAATTAGCAAAATTAATTAACAAAAATTAAAGTAATCGAATAAGCTAAATGAATTTCTTGTCTTAAATGAATCTCATTCCCAAAGCCATTTTACTATAACACTACTAGAAGAAAGTGGGCCTTTAAAGTGTTTAAGAAAAAGAAACATTTTTCTCAAAGGAAACCGCTGGTGAGTGAGTCCAACTCTACCTCGATTTAGACACTGGGTCCAGTACCTATTTGCTATCAAACCCTATTTGAAAACATTCTCAACTACATGTAAAACATACTTTTTATTGTCAAGTAATTATTTAACTCGTATTTCCGATTGATATTTAAAAATTCAAATCTAACGAAGAAATATTTAAATCGCTTCGAATGGCCAATACCGTTATACATTGTACATAGGGTTTGCAAAATTAACATCCCAGATACAACCATACTTGAGACAAATTACGTGAAGATAATAAACCTGAATATGGAAATAATAAATATGTAAAATAAAGCAAATACGTTGCAAATAATTTAAGTTGCAAAGTTCACTACAGAAATCGAAAGTATCTTAATTTTATTTCTAGCTAATATAGTTATAGTCTGAAAATAGAATCTAAGTATAATTATAAATTAATTCTAAAGGATTTTGTGTAACTAACAGATTATTGCAAAACAGATTTTTTACACTAGAGTGAAAAGAACTGCATGAAAATGAATGAGATAAATTTATTATAATTTCTTCTGGGGTGCCCTTCTTAACTGGAAAATTATTACTGCACATAAAGTACAGTTTTTTTTGCGGTATTTTGTACTTTGCATTGCAGTTTTTAAAAATACGTGGCAATATAAATAAGGAATATTAGCATAATTATAGTAATACTATCATTAGCAGAAATTCTTAAATATTACGAAGAGAGCAAGCATTCTTTATGATGCAAAAATAGATGGTTTACTTGTAAATAAATGAAATATATTCGTTAGAAAGTATCAGGAACAAATCTTTTCCAACGAAAAAACTGCTTGCCTTGCTAAAATAATTTTAAGAATCTAAAAGGGAGAAAAAATAATGTAAAAAAAATCCCTTAATTACTTCTTAAGCATATTTACAGAAGCATAACCGACAATTCCTTTTATTTAAAATTTGTTTGGGTTGTGGCAAGGAAATGACACTGGATTCCAAACCAGCTGCCAAAATGTTATATTAGAATCAATATTTAGATTAGAAGAGGGGATCTATGAGGCGGAGATGGATTTGACCATAGTAATAGGAATACTGGCGTTCGCGTTTTCCCACCAGCTGCATTGATTTTGGTTAATTAATATCCACAAGCTTGGTAGCTGTCGTTTGTTTAGCTATTGGCGCCGTCAGTTTAAGACCCCTGCTTTTCAATAATTTGAGTTAGGATACATATTTCAAAGGAGCAGCTGACTGACTGCACCATACATTGGCATCGAGCGCTGTAGATTTGGTTTCATTTTCGCGGAATAGATTGATTTTGTGGCATAAAAAGGATTTATTCACGGGAAAGACTTCACTCAAAATTGCCGTTTTATGACATGCCAATATTTGTTTCTGCGTTAGTAATTAGTTGAAAGTAATTTTTGAGCCGGAAATAATTGTGGTGATATATTTTGAGTCAGATCTTGCAAATATACAAGAAGTATTTTGTTTTATATGGAAGGTTTTTTTAATATTTTGTTTAGAAAAATATTTTATTCAGGCTTGGTAGATTCCGAAAAAATAATTAAAAAATTCTTTGTTCTATTTTAAAATACAGGTTTCCCACTTATATCCTTTACACCCCCGTAACTTCTAAACGGTGACAGCTTAGGCCGTAAAGTTGGTGTCTACCTATAGTAAAAAGGCTATGCGCTACTCGATGAGACAACTTTCAACACCATCTATCGGTAAATGTTGGAATTAGTGGTCCAATCTCGTAAACGGTGAAGGATACGAGAAAAAAGTTAATTAGAAAGTTGTAGAGCACTCTTGATTTAGTACGAAAAGATACCTGCGCACATCAATACTCAAAACAGAATGCAAAAAATGAACATTTGTTTGGTAACGATTTCGAAAATTGTCATGTCATAAAGAGTGAAGAAAGAAACTGAGACACGTCCCTGTCTTCTGGATAATTTATTTATATTGCTCAAAATGCTCTCCGTTAGCCACTATACACATTTGCACTCTGGATTGGATTTCTCATTGCACACTGTGCAACATGGCAGGTGTTACGGTGGCACAAGCATCAGTAATGCGTCGTAGAAGATCCTGCAAAGTTGGCGGAGGGGGCGCATATACCTGCCCTTTTTTTGTATCCCCATAAGAAGGAGTCCAATGGGGTCAAGTCAGGTGAGCGCGGGGCCACTCTACGAAACCACCATACCCTATGACTTGATTCTGGAATGTTTCCATTAGGTACTGCTTAACGTTTGAAATCTTATGCGGAGGGGCACCGTCATGTTGGAACCATACATTTCGGAGTTGGTGCAACGGTAGATTCTAAACAAAGTCGGCTATTACATTCTGCAGAAGCTCCAAGTACCGTTGTACCGTTAACGTTCCCTCGTAAAATACTGGCCCACACAGTGAACTTGTCATTAAAAATTCCGCACCAAACATTAATCGACCAGTGTAGTTGATGTCGAACTTCGACAGCATATCTCAGATTTTCCAGCGACCGGGTATGAATGCTCTGTCTATTAAATATTCCGTTACTCGAAAAACATGTCTCATCCGTCCATATTATGTCTGCTAGGAATGCTGGGTGGTCCTCTAAGTTATTCATCACAAAGTTGCATCACGTGTAACGTCTTTCGGCAGCAATCCCTGCACAGATGTGGGTCGGTATGGATGAGCACTTGATTCATTCAAGATTGTCCAAACGTGGCTTTTTGAGAGGACACAATTTTCACTGATCATTTTTGTGCTGCTCTGAGGATGGGCGAGAGTGTATGCTATATCTTCAGGTTGCACTTTGCGTCCTACACTACGAGGTCGGCCTGTCACGCCGCCCGTCTCCCTTCACTGTTTTACAACTTTTCAGATGGTCTGCCGTGTAGGATGCGGGCTTTCAGGAAAACGTTCACGCCTTGCAGCTGATTTTGCCTTACGTCCACATTTACCGTAAATTAACAACATCTCGCAATACTCGTTAATGCCAAATTTTGCCATAACCCTCAGCTTTAATGTGCAACCCAGCAGAAACATCCTTTTTATAGTAGCAGTCACTGGTGAACAGGTATGACGTTCCATCCTCATTCGCATAATACACGAAATCCATGTGATTTTTATACCAGACATGGTTGAGTTGTGCGTTTGGAAAGACGATTTTGCAAGATCAGCAGAAAGGTTTCATGGTTTGTAGAGACATTTAGTAAAGCACGCAACCGGTGGGGATAGAGCCATGGTCCTCATGAATGCAAATCGTGTGCGGTTCCCCTGGTATTTAGTCCTTAAGGTGATCTTCTCTCACTTCGCTCGCGTTTTACAAAGACATATTGTTGAAAATCACAATCAAACAAATGTTAATTTTTTACATTCTGTTTTGAGTATTAATGTGCGCAAGGTATCTTTTCGTACTAAATCGAGAGTGCTCTACAACTTTCTAATTGACTTTTTTCTCGTATCTTTCACCGTTTACGAGATAGGAACTCTAATTCGAAAATTTGCCGATAGATGGCGTTGTAAGTTATCTCATCGAATAACGTATAGCCTTTTTATTATACCTAGACACCAACTTTATAGCCTAAGCTGTCACCGTTTAGAAGTTAAGGGGGAGGGGGGGGGGGAACGGATATAAGTGGGAACCCTGTATAATAATTTTATCAATTATTTAATATTATCAACGTTATAAACAATGGAAAAAAACCTTGTTAAATTTTAAAGTATTTATTTTGAAAACAAAAATAGATGGGACTCGAAAAGAGAGCGTTTGGAAACTGGAAATAAATAAATAAATGCAGGTATTTGTCAAAAGCAGCAAAATAGTTTTATTTAAGGGTTATCATGTATAAAAACATGATGAAAGCACGTTTTAGCGATGGAGATATCACCGAATTTTGACATGGCAAGTTTTCTATGTGATGAATTAATTCTTCAATAATGTGGTAGTTCTGAAAACCCCATTTTCGAAAAGCAACTTAGTTGCCATTCATCAGAAAGTGAAATCCATAGCCTCATGAATTAGTGTACATTTAAAATAATAAGTGGAATGTTGAGATTTTATCAATTCAAACACTCTCCAGCCGACTACCACCAATCTTGTGCTTTGAAGTAGACGTCTGATTCAAATCGTGTCGTATGAAGTTCCGCTTCTCCTGGTTCTCTGTAATTGAATGAAATTCATTTCTCTATCTATTCAATTTCCCTTATGCTATGATATATATTATTATTTAATTAGCGCTGCATTATATGGAAAATATGACCAAGAGAACGAAATATAAACATAAAAAATGTAATTAATATAAACATAAACCCGTCGACAGCGAATTTATGAATTCCTTATGGAAGAATTAATTTGTCCGTTGTAATGCCTGTGTTTAAGTAGTTAATTTTGAAAGATTTGTGTGAAAAGACTGCTTTCAATTATTCGTACTGTATGAAAAAATCGTGCAGCTCGATTTTCTATAACGTGAATTCATGTAACTTGTAATGTATTTATCGCGTTATGCTGCAACTTATGTTTCAAAGATAAGAGAAAAATAAACACATATTGTTGCCTGTTGTATATGACGATCGTCGCGATTTTTGAAAAGGAATTGGAAGCCATTTCTTAAACGAGCTTGTTTTAAACCCAGTGTTGCATCTTTCCAAGAATCAAATTTTTAGTATCTGCTAGAGGAATAAAATAAATTCTCGTTGTCAAGAATCTGAATGATGTGTTAGATAAGGATGATAAAACGACAATGCTGAATGAGTCGAGCGTTTAAAAATAATAATTTTATTTTCACGTATTCGTTTCTGATTAAAAGGAGTTTTGTTTCCTCAGGTGCTGTTAAAATAAAAGTACGTCTGAGAAGAAGCTATTAATTGTGTATTGCAGAGAATAAAAGTTTTATATTGAAAAGAAAAACATTAGTGTATGAATTACTTTGAGAAATGAAAAAAAAGATGTAAATGAGTTGAAATTTCGGTGTGGGGGGTGGGTGGGTGGAGAAAGTAAGTAATATATTTAATTTATTAGTATAGAGCAATTCAAGATTCAGGATACAAGTTTTCAGAAGAAGCAAGGAATACACAAACTAGCGAATTCGCTTACGACAATAGAAAGGTCACCAGAGTGGTAAAAGAAACACAAATAAATATATGTATAGCGCAAAATAGCAATTAGCGCAAATAATTCTCTATGCAGTAAGAATCTTGCCAATTGAACAATAGTTAACATAAAGATGAAATTTCATAACAAGAGCTGTATGTTGATTTCTTATTATTCTCAAAATTGACTGAAACCTCTTTCATGCATAGGTAAAACTGCATCCGTAAAGTAAGTTACTTCGTTCCGTTGACATCGGATCTTATATTGCGACAGTAAGTTACTTCGTTCCATTGACATCGGATCTTATATTGCGACCTTACCAAGATTGCAAGTCACTATCGCTACAAGCATAATTCAGAGTGCTGTCATTTCTTAAAGCTCTTAATCCAGCAACTTTTTGATACATATAACTGAACAACTCCGTATGAGAGGTTAAGTTCCTTGTATTCACAACGGAATCGCGGTCCATATCATGTGACCCTTCCTGTTTTGTAGTGGGAGTTCGCACAGATCGTTGATACCATCTAAATATTGATAATACATAACAGAGTTTACATCTGCCTTACCTTTTCCATCTTATGCAACGTATCCAGTCTTGCACTGGAAGATTTAATAGATCCTGGTCGTTCTTTGTAATCCCTGCTACACTTGCATTAACTCGCTGTGGCGACGTATATGGCACTAGTTCACCAAATGGTCGATGAACATTTTCATCGACTGTTTTCAAAACAGTTAAATTTACACGGCAACTATTTCCTAAAACGTTAATTGCTCCTCAGAAGAAGAGTATGCCTTCCACCTAAGCACCAAAAAATGCATTCGCGAAGCGATGCGTTTTTTCGTATGATGCAGAGAGTTTAAATAACTATAGGCTAATAAGAAATACAGTTCTGTATTTTAGAGTGGCATTTCTAATTTTGCTGCTATTTTTTATTTATTTATGCTCTCTTAACAGAAAGAAAATATAATTAAGAGAACGACAGGAAGTAAAAAGACATATATGAAAGAAACCAAGACAAAAGGAACAATATGCAAAAATTCACAAGCATAATAGAATGTAGAAAAATGCCAATCAAGTAATTTAAGCAAGCCTCTGTCCGATCCAGAGACATAGTTATGCAATTAGGAAGAAATGCAATTGGAATTATTTCTTGAAGTAGTGAACTCGAAATCAACAAAATGGTAGTTGGTTCTTAATTGCATAACTGGATCAAACAGAAACAAAATTAAAACTGTATTTATACTGTATTTATGTGGATAATTATTTTTTGGTTTGTAAGAAGTCTAACACTTTTTTCTTCCTCAATTGAGCGACTTAAAGCTTAAAAGTGGCATTTTTAAGTATTATACGAGCAATTACTATTGAAATATTTGACTTTAAAGTAATAAAAAAGAGAAATAAGTATCGAAGTTGAGTGAAATACATAATGCTATATTTATTCCAAAGGCATATTCAAGAAACAGCATAATGGTAATTGCCTGACTGAATAGAAAGTGATGTAGCGTAAGAAAGAATTCTTCTAAACTTTGTTATTGATTATCGGAGAATAGATAACACGTAGTACAACCATATAAAAGAAGGTTTTGAATGCATGAGTGAAATAAAGAATTTTATGCTTCGATCTTCCTTAAACCTCGTGAAATTCTTTATATGTTAGAAATTTTAAAAAATTCTCTTTCAATGGTACAATTCAAAAGCTGATTTAAAGAGAAATTGTCTGAAAATGTCTCAATATTTAACAGGCTATACATTCTAGTACGAAGATCAGAACAAATATAAATAAAACTAATGACGTTCTCTCCAGGATAAAAACAAATAATTTACTATTTTAGAACATTTAGCCCTAAAATACGCAATGACTCATATTTGCAACACCACCACTTTTTTAATTTCTTCTATTAATTTTGAATAACATATAACTTTAATAATTACTACTTCCTACACTTTGAAGTAGGAGCTTTTAGTACAAAAGTTTTAACTAAAATATTAATTTTAAATAAATTAATTTTAGTAAAAAATTAAGTTAAAAATTAAATATTTGATCATTTCTAAATTCCTTACTCTCATTTAAATAGATTTATACAAACTATGTTTAAAAACAATAAGTCGTGTAACGAAGGCAGACAACTCTCAGACAACCATTTACGAAATGCCCTTTGAAACTCAACCCAACCTGATAAAATATTAATATGCATTATTTACCCTTGTTATTAACTATTAGTATAAGGTCTGTTTAAAATCAACCTGATATATTAATGTAATTAATGGGAATGACGTTTCATTAAAAATATTGGCTTGGGGTTTAATATATATTTAATACCTTTCAAATATTTAAACAAAAACACAAAATCTGTGCTTTATTGTAGGGTATTCTATTATCTGAGTATCAAAAGCTTTCCCTTCATGAGAGTAAATCACATCAAGCTGATTTCGGCGAAAAAGAGCGATAATAAAATGGATTTGCTTAAATCAGAGTAAATTACATCAAGCTGATTTGTGTGAGAAAGAGCACTACTAATTACATTATTTGGCTGAATCAAATTAATAATAGTAGTCTTTCTACAAATATACCCATGTTGGAAATCAGAAAGTGATTTGATTGAGGTAGTTATTTCATGTTGTTTAGGCCGATAGTTTCAAATATGTTCAAAAGAAAAGAAAGAAAAAAAGAAAACGAGACAAAAATAGTAATTGCCGAAGCATTGGGGGTATTTGTTGAATACTCTTTAATGCATTGGAATGAGAATATTTTAAGTCAGTTTCGTCATAATGAAGGCAAAACTTCATGAAATAAACTTTTTAATGTTAATCTGCAGATTATCAGAGGTATATCGTTAATCTTAAGGCATTCAAGTTTCCCCAAGTCATAGTTTTTAATGGAGTTTCCTCTTTATCATAAAGATTATTCTCTTAGAATGGCGAACGCTTCAAATTAAGTGAATGTTGATATATCTTTGATTTACAAAACTATCACAGCAAATTCTGCAAAGCATAAACCTTTTAAAGCAATTTCACCTGAATGAAAAAAATACTGTCATTCATGTGTTTGTAATAACAAAGCCAGATATATTTTCTATGGCGTGTTTAGACAAATTCAGGAGAGTTCGAATAATGCTGTATAGACTCAAAAGGATCTTAAGAAATATAATTTATTTCCTAATTCTTTACTCTCAAAATTCGTGTTGACGCATCTCAGTTGGACTGGATGCAAAGGTTAACCTGCATCATCCCAGATCTTCCTCGACTAAATCGTATAATAGCTCCTACTTTTATTGTAATACGTTGTATATGCATAAGAAGAGTACTTGAAGTACATTATCTTGTCTGTCGAAGGTGTACTTTAAGTGAAAAGGGCTATATTAATAAATGAAAAAAAAGAGTGATCATATTTTTGATCTCGCTCCATAATCGATGAGCTATATTCCCACAAGAAACTGCGTGTTACCTTCCCATGTACCTTTTTAACAACTTAATACCTTCAGAAGATGAATTCGTCTACATTTTTGCCTATTTCTTCCCAACTGCTGATAAGTAAAACTTCACTTCTCCGTGTTGCATTTAAAAATGGGTTGGATTTTTCTCTTTTTGTTGCAAAGTGGTATTCGGGATTTCGACATCAGCCGGTAGGTAATTTTTCTTAAGCACAGCTTCATTTCTCTCTGATGTGGTTCCTCGAAAGTTAGATTTCAATCAAATCAATCCTTCTTCGATTAATTTGTAGAATTACGTTAATTTGGAGATGTGGAAAGTTTCTTTAGCAGGATTAACAATTGTGTCCGTAGTTTGATATTTCCAGAGAACCAAGGACGCAATCCTTGATACTTGTTGAGAAGACTCAATTCTTTTGATGTCACAAGTGTAGAAAAGACTGTTCCAAGAAGTTCCAAGATGACTCTGGAGAACTTGAATTTGGGAAATCTTAAAATGACAGGATTAGATAGGACGAACTGGTAGTATAATTTTTCTCCATTGCTTAAGGCAACTTTAAGCTACTGAATATTGTAACGAAGGTTCAAAGGATTATAGAATATGGTTTAACAAATAAAGACGATTTATTAGCTTGAAGCAACGAGCAACACAAGGGAACAGAGAATTTGCAGGGCTCAGCATTTGCATATTAACAGAATATTCCAGAATCATCCAGCTAGAATTTTAAAGAAAGATTTAGAATTACGCAGAACATGAATAAGCAATAAATAACATTTTGAATCAAAATACCAGTCCTAGGATTAAACTATCGTAGCCGGGACTCGAGCCAGGACATACAGTTTAATGCTCTACAACTGAGCTACAGCGACCGCTGGCTAAACTACTTCGTGCGGCAATATTACCGCTATGTTATTACCATGTTTCTCCAAAACTAAGACATGGTGTTATATTAATTTTTCTCCAAAGGGCGCTTTAGTTCTTATTTTCTCAATTTCACGTCTTATTTTTCACTGTATACTGCTTGGAGATTTACTGTATACTGGTTGGATAATTTTAGGTATTGATTTTTTTCAAATAATAAAGAAATTTTTTGATTGAATCATTTTTAGGTATTAATATCAGTAATGTTATTTAAATATACATAAAATATTATTATTTAATAGTTCAACATATTCATCGTGTGTTACAACAGATTTACAGAGAGCTTCCTTCTGGCTGAACAATTTTCATTGGAAGTATATTTAGTGAATATAAGTATATTTAGTATATTTATATGTTATACTAGCTGTTACCCACGGCTTTGTGCGTGAGGAATTTTAATTATTAATTTTTTTATTCGTGAATGTAAATGTTTTGTTGCATTTTGTAAGTGGAAATTAAAAGTTCTGACGCTTGATAATAATTGGACTACGTATAGGAGTGTACTTGTCTGATGATATAGTTAGGTATTTTGTATATTTATGCTCATTCGTATGAAAATATCTCATGTATTTGTATATCTATGCAAAAACGTATTCTAAGGTTGTTGTTTTACTTTTTTTGTAAGAATGTATAGTAGGGTGAGTCGAAAAAACTCAATTTTTTTTCATGTCGCTATACCGCGGAAAAGTTGCGAATGGGTAAGAAATTAAACGAGGAAAAAAAATAAGGAAATTGATGGATATTTTCCATTCCCGCAACGATCTTGAAAATCGTAAAAATTAGCGAAAATCGACAGTTTTTTAATAATTTTTAAAATTTCTCTTTATTTGTTTATTATAGCATTAGCTTTTAAGTACTGATCTTGTTAAGAATAATAAAATTTATTTAATCAAAATTGGTCCCGAGTTTCCGGTGGCACGTTCCCTCCAATTTTCCTCCAAAATATGTGAAATTACTTCCATATGCAATTTTTAGTTCCTAACCCTCAACATAACCGTCTTACATCATCTTGTCGGTGAATTGCAACAGATCGATGATGCATATGCATGACAAAAAGTTATTTAAATCTTAAAATATATCAACTTCATTTATTTTCTTTGCTTATTGTAACACAATGCAAAACTAAGCTGCAAAATTACAATATTATTTGTTACTTAAGAACAAATGGCAATAATGGAGAAAATAATAAAAAAATTAACAGACCTTTAAAGAAAAATGTTATCTATTAAAACATCGTTACGTCTCTTAAATTTCTTGCATGGCAATTTATTCTTTCTTCTCACCAGATGATACTTGGAGGTCTGATTTATGGGAAAACAGGGAAATTACGTACCTAATCCCAATGCTGATTGAAAAGAACTCAGGATCAATGGTATCTTCCAGGTACTACAGCTGCCATAAAACTGGCAAAGTTATTGGAATTTTGGCTAATCGCGATCATAGCCAATTATCACATTCCATGTAGTTAACGACAACATGCAAAAGTACTTGGTGGTTTACTTTAGTGAAAAGAACTTTTTTGAATTCATCTATGGCACAGTTGTTAATATTAAAACAAACCAGGAAATAGTTCACAGTGCCCAAAGCTCATGTTTAAAGGAATTAACATAACTTATTACTTTTCTTAAAACTTACTTAAATATATTGATCCTGTAAACGAATCCAATACATTCTTTTGCCCATGTTGAATATATGATTCTGATCATGATACTGGCTGAGATAAAACATATCAGAGAACTGGGCATTAGAGAAGACAGTCAGTCGCAAAGAGAAAAGCGATAAGAAATTTCAGGATACCCAAACTCAATTTTTAATCTACAGAAATTATTCAAATGGATGCTTGCAGTTTAACTTCCTCCCCGCTGTTCCGAAACATTAGTGATGATGAAATCAGTTCCCCTATTCGGTCTGGTGAAGTATCTGAATAGAACGTTTCCATGTTACACACAGGCAGTTGAGCGATATGTTAAACTCGTATCATAAGCAGTGTGTTTAAACCTAGCGAGTGCCCGGGGACTAGTGGGCAACGCACCCAGCTGATTTATGCGTATATTAGAAATTGTTAGTAGATTATAAAATATAGACAAATTTATTTTCTGTATTCCCAAGCCCTCCACCTCCTACAAATCACTACACAGAAAATAAATAATAAATTGTAGTTGCCTATATTAAAAATAAATATATAAAAAAATTAGCAGCAGTAAACAACATAAAGAAATTACTCATAGTATTTTTAATCATTTGAAATATTTTCCACTGTGAATGAAATTGAACCCATTAATTTTTATCTCTTAACAAAAGTGTATGTTTTCTTAGAGTAAGTTGAATAAAAAATAACTTCTAACTAGAAAATAGATTCATACATTAGTATCCTGACTTTTTTTTGAAAAATCACATTCATCAGACTATAGAAATTTATTTACGAAAGCTTCACTCCATATTTGTGTACAGACCCTCAAAATCCAGGGGCAGTGCTAATCAGTAGCATCGCGAAAAGTTTGTGAAAGTCCAGAAGCGATTCTATTTCCCGTAATGTCTGAGTTTTCCCTTAAATCAGATTTCCACGTATCTTTTGGTGAGAAGAAAGAGTAAAATGCCATGCAAGAAATTTAAGAGGCTTAAACGATGTTTTAATACATGAAGTGTTTCTTTAAAGGTCTGTTAATTTTTTTTATTATTTTCTGGATTCTTGCCATTCGTTCTTAAGTAACAAATAATATTGTAATTTTGCAGCTTAGTTTTGCATTGTATTATAATAAGCCAAGAAAATACATGAATTTGATATATTTTTAGACGTAAATAACTTTTTGTTATGCATATGCATCGATGTGTTGCAATTCACTGACAAAATGACGTAGGAAGCTTATTTTGAGAGTTAGGAACTAAAAATTGCATATGGAAGTATATTTAACATATTTTGGAGGAACATTGGTGGGATTAATCGGGGGTCAATTGGTGGGCACAATATCGTGCCACCGGAAATTCTAGACCGATTTTGATGAAATTACTCTTAAGAAGATCAGTACTTAATAGCTAATTCTATAATAAACAGATAGAGAGGAATTTAAAAAATTATTAAAAAAATGTCGATTTTCGTCAATTTTTACGATTTTCAAGGCCGTTGCTGGAACGGAAGATGTCAAAAACAATTTCCTTACTTTTTCCCCTCGTTTAATTTCTCACCCATTCGCAACTTTTCCGCGGTATAGCGACATGAAAAAAAAAATTGAGTTTTTTCGGCCCACCCTAATGTATAGGTTTTGTGGGCTAGACACACGTGAACGCGCCACATATAGTTTCCCATGCGAAAAACATGGTTTTTCCAAATGTATACTTGCCACTTTAAGTGTCTGTTCTTTAGCCTTGTTAATTGTCATTGCAAATGCTATTTTGAAAGGGAATTGTAACCTTCTGAACTTGAATGGTAAATCCATCGATATTATCGGAATGCATGGAATTCAAACACTCTCTCCTTTCGCTATGCAAGTCATAACAGTTACTCACGCGATGTTTGGACCTAGATGTGAAATTTACAACCGTGTGCCGTGGCACAGTCTTGGTGCATTGAGATAACGCATCAATAAGTACTGGCACAACGACTTTCAATCTCAGCTTGTGAGAAGGTACCTCTGACAATCCTAAAGAGTTAAGGAATGCTATAGGAGATGATGTCATTTGTTAATTCACCATTAGCGTATCTACCAAAAGATATTCTGTAGTACCTCCCTCTATTTGTGACATTGTTTTCATTTTTCTATCCTACAATTTCACAAGTCGATGCTGAAATTACCGTTTCACACAACAATTCTCTATTTCCTATATTAGCTTGAAGTTCAGGATAAATCTTGCTAATAAGTTTCTCTGTGCTATGAGCAATTTTGTGAAATCCTCCGTTATTCATAGTTTGAATCTGTTCTAAACCGACCTTCTGTTTTAAACCTACAATAAAATCCTTTAATTGCTTATCACTGCTTGGATAAGGTATTTCGGCGCTGATAATATTATCAATTTTATTGGGCCTCAGTTTGTCTATTCACTAAAATAAAATTTGTCATTCAATATAATACATATAAAACACAATACATATTAGGGGGCTCTTATTTAATTTCAGTTCGCACACCCTCCAGTTTTTCCCCTTTTATTCTAAGAAACAACTAAAGACCTCATTTGTTTAAATCAGAGGTAGGGATCACGTGCCGCATCGCGGTAGAGGTGGGAAGCCTGTGGGTGCAGGCAGCGGCTCCATCCTATGTCGGCCACCCGCCCCCAGTCTGCTCTAGTCGCTGTCCGAGTCAAATATGTTTGCAATTATTGCTTCTAATTTGAAGAGTGGTGTTTAAAATATCTAACTGGTAGCGAGTGGCACAAATTAACGGAAGCAAACCTCCATCCAACCGGCAAGTACTATCGGTGTAATTTTATAATTTACTTGAGGTTAAACTGTCCTTAAGTGAAAGTGCAAATTCAGTAGTGCTCGAATGCCTGCTTTTTCTGAGAGAAGGCAAGGTTTTCTAAAAGAGAGACACCTAATTGTGTAGAAAAATTATGAAGATGCACTCTTATTGGTGCATTCTTCAAAAACGGAGGACAGAAACGCTGAGAGAACAAGAACATAAATTTACATCGGATTTAAATAATTTATTTGACAATGCTGACGCTAAAACTTTCGAAATTATAAAAATTGAAGACATAAGAGCTTTATTGAATCAAAGAGAGCCAAGGTAGAGGGGATTTCTGTATTCGAATCGATATAAAGCTTGCAAAGCGTGAAGAAAAGGCATTATTGAGAGTCAGGGAACAAGAAAACACACGGACTAAGGTGCATTGTAGTTCGAAGATTATGCGTCATCCCGTTTTTTCCAAACTACGTATATTTAGTTATACACAACATTATTTTTTATGGTACAATAAAGATTAAAGGTTGAATGGATGGATGATACAAACGTTTGTATTCGAGTTTGTGTCGCTTAAAATTACTAGATCCTCCATTTTAGTTTCCGAATTAGAATCTTGGTCGCTGTACTCAGTCACCTTTCCATTAGGATGTAATACATAAGATTCGTTCTCAGCTTGTCTGTCCTTGCTTAATTGTTCCAGAACAGTCAAATACTAATAGAATAGGGTACCTGAATAATAGGGGTAATTTCTCCCTGTTTTGTGATTAATACTAAAGGCAGTTTGCTGATCACCTGTGTTTAAAGCCATGATTGGGTTGTAGGGAGTACCACGTCTAGTTGTTGGCGGTGAGAGAATCACAAAGTCCATGCACACATGACATCAAAAATTTAATCAAAATCCCTGCTCTTATTCAAAAATCCATGAAAAAAATACCCTTATCCACCTTACCAAACAGAATTTTCTATTTACATATACATATTACTCATTTCAAACCTTTCAAAAATTTTAAGCAACAATGTTGCATATCTATGTCAACAAAATATATCAAATAATTAAATATCAAAGTAAATGCACAAAATATCAAGATTAATAATACACAGAAAAATATTCAAATACATAATACTGCAAACCCAATGATTGTTAAAGTCCAATTTAATTTTTGTTCAAAATGGGACAATGTTGGACGGCTGGTCACGGGCACCAATTGTTAAATGGTTTACTTGATGAATTTATTACTTAAACACATAAATTGCTAAATTGTTATTATCTATAATATGATATCATATATACCAAAATTGTTAAGTTGTTTACTTGATGGATTGAAACACTTAAATATATATAATTGTTAAATTGTTAACTTGATATTATATAATATAATATATAAACACTTAGATATATAAAACTGCAGTTCATTAGATTAAAAAATTGCATTTTGCTAAATTAATTTGTCCGTATATATTTCAAGTATCCTTTTTACTAAAAATGAAAAAAACAAAGGAAAGATATCACGCATAAATATAAAAAAAGGAAGATTTAACAACGTCAGACATGAATGCAAAACAATTACTCCTGAAAAAAAAGGAACTAAAAGATTTATTTATATTGATACACAAAAACAATAATTGGCATTAACTTATATCTCTAGACTACATATTATCAGGGGGCCCCTTTTCTTAAACTAATATTGTTGATCAACATTCGCGAAAAAAAAAACACATATTGTATTAACCTAGAAACTCAAAAAGTCCGAGAAATCTTTTTAATATAGTCCTGACGTTTCCTCTCTTTTTTTTCCATGGAAAGGGGGTAGGAATTGGATGCAAAAATTGTTGTCCGCCATGAAATACGTAAAAAATATATTGATAAATGAAAAGGTCTTATCTGTTCGGTCCCTGCGATATCCAAAATTGGTCGGATTCCTCCTTCGTCACTTGTTATGCATCACACAAGTCCGCTCCTTATTCTACAATCCAGACGGAGGACTTTACATGAATGAGCATTTATAGACTCTTTTTCGTGCAAAAAAACTGAGCAAGAAGAACACAATTCGAACCGTCCACACCGGAACGAAGTATATGCACCATTTTTTTCTTCCAAAAAATCATCCAGCAGCACGTCTCGATTCTCGAATAATCTTTTTTTAAGTGAAGGGATCTAATCCCTATTCACACCCCGGCCTTGCGTCACAGAAAAAACAACGCCTGATTGGACACGCTTGTTGTCAGGCGCTATTTCAGAGTGACCTTATAACCTCCCCCGCTCGTAATGAGAGGAGAAAGTGACCTTTTAACTGACCTCCTGCACGTAGGCACTCGACAATCTTGGACCAAGGAAACGCAGAAGGAAAAAAGAACATTTCTTGTAGCAGATAATACTACAATATTATTAAGGATAAGTATATTTATCGACAGAAACTCAGATTTGTCTGAGTTTTTGATTTTTAAATTATAATTGGATAATGCTATATACATACATGTAAAAAATACGCAAAAAATAGTTTAAAAATATTTATACATGTTGCAGCATCAGTGCGCACTTTTGTATTTGTAAATTTAGATACAATTTTATTTCCCAAGTAATGATTTGAAGCAGTTTTTGTCTCTATTTAAACACACCGCAGTCTTACATATTGAAAAGCAATATATGTATATGTATGGCATGTGGCGTATTTACATTCAAATCTTATAACATTCGAAGTTGAAAAATAAAATACTAATTTTTGTGCAATTCTGTGTAAAGTCTTTTTTCTTTTACATTCGTTACAATCCAGATGGCCTTAGTCTCTTTTTTGAATTCGAAGTTATACCAATCAAGCACTCTGTATGAGTTAATTCTACACTAAATGCATCTACATCTACAGGAAGTTATGTTAATTTTTTTTATATTTTCTCAATTTCGTGATTACATAAAGATATAGATGCCAAGTGTATATGGGAATTGTGTGAAACAAATCGGTGAAGGAATTTGAAAATTTTCCCGATTTTTTTCCATTAATATTTATCTATGACGGCTACAGAATCTATAAGACCAGAAGAAGACGGCCATTTTATTGTCCACCCAGCAGGTTACACTCTTGTAACTGGGAATAAATTTCTCATAGCCCCGCTTTTTAACTTTGTTCCAGCAGTTTCTATTGGTAATTTATGAATTCTATTTCTCCTTACTATTCTAGGAGGATGTATTCCAAGTTTTAGCAAGTGGCTAGTTACAGGCAAGGACACGTAATAACCATAAAAATACAGCTTATGGGAAATATTCTTGGAAAACCTTAAGATAGGACGATGATGTTACTACTTACTCCACGATCAGGTACTTCGCTAAAGTGATTTTCCGATCATTTTATTTTCTCGTACATATTTCAAATTTATAAGATACCTGAAACGCCGGCGAGTATGTCCACTTATGTGGTTTGTATTTCTACTTATCACCATGTAAGCATCATATGATGGCGTGTTTTAGTTTCTCAACGATTGAAAACGTTTTCTCCATAAGAATTGATAATTTTCTTAGAAATTGAGTTGATACACTGTTTAGAGTTTATTTAATTATTAGCTCATTACCTATTAGAGAGTAGATATTCGACCATACCTAAATGAATCCTGATTCATACTTGAAAATCTAACAAGTGGCCATCTTTGGTTAGCGAATGCCAAAATCAGAGCTCATACACAAATAATCCAATGTTTCAAAATCGATATTTATTAAAGAAGAAAAAGTTTTAAAAACATTTTTAGGCTTTGTTTATCTATATACAGGGTGTCTTCTCTTATCGTGGCCCAATAGCTAATTTCTAAACCATTACAGATAGGCATATAGCTCCAATTGGAAAAATGCTTTAAAGGATGGGAAGAATTACAATATATGTTTTATGTGAATAAATATGTTACTGAAAAAGTTAAGAAATCTAACTTTTTATACATTCCCCCGGTCCTCTCAATCATATTTAGTAGTATCTTTTCGACACTCTAACATTTTAAACAAAAAAAGTCCCACTTTTCTGCTACTAAAACTGACAGAGTTATGGATCTTTAAATATCGCTGACTTAACCACTCACCATTTCAATAACCGTCTTGAAGACGATCCACCAATCAATACGCAGCACCTGCTCTATGAAGCAGCTGATTGATTAAAAATCATGAAATTCAAAGCTCCCTACCTCGGTCAATTTTTTTCGCAGAAAAGTGGAACTTTTTTTGTTTAAAATGCTAGTGTATGAAGAATATTTTACTAAATACGACTGATAGGACCGTATAAAAGTTAGAATTAGTAACTTTTTCAGAAATATAGTTATTAACTCAAACAGTATAAATTATAATTCTTCCCCTCATTTAAAACATTTTCCCAACTGGAACTATATGCCTATCTCTAATGGTTTAGAAATTATCTATTAGGCCACGATAAGAGCAGACACCCTGTATATAAATCTGCAATGGCTGTATATAAAACAGAAAGGGACTCACTGACTCATCACCAAATCTCCCAAACCACTAGGACTAGAAAGTTGAAATTTGGCAGGCAGTTGCTTTGTGGGTAGTAGGTGCTCATTAAAAACGGATTTTTCGAAATTTTAATTAGAATTTAAAGTAATTAAGAATTACCCTAAATTTTAACTTTTTTCCGCAATAAATTTGGAGCCTATTATCGCACAAAAAATAATTTTTTCATCATCTTAAATATAAAAAAATTAGCTTTTCAATGGCACTACTTGCGTTTCAATACGACATTCTGTGTAATTTTAATTCATTTTTGAACAGGTTTTCAAACACAATGTCGAACAATATTTTTATTGTTATCGTCTGAAGCTTTCTTCGTAGCATGCGCAGAAGAGCTCCTTTACCGATTTGAAAGTTATTCCTGTCGATATTTTCAGATGTAATTTGATAAATCTTTTATAAATCTATACATATAAAAGGCAACGTTTGTGTGTTTGTCTGCGATATCCAGACGAATCTATCGCACTTACAGCCATGAAATTTGGCACACAGGTAGTCGGAATGGTGACTGAATGCACCTCGAAGCCGAAATTTTAAAATTTAATCTAGAAAATTTTTTATTTAATGTTTTGTGTTGTTTTGGATGATTTTTCGCACTAATTTCTCAATAGTATGGTTTCGGATAACTATATGACAAAAATAAATACACTATCGGAAAGAGCACGCGATTTTCGTTCTAATGAAGTTAGTTTTGAATTTCTAACTTAATTTACTGAATTTTGAGAATTTTTTTAAAAAATAGCCAGTTTTGGCATCGAAATGTTACTTTTGTTTTTAAATTTGTTGCATCCGACTTTCTAATAACACTATTATTTTCAATTTTTTTTCAGCTTATGAGTAGAACGATTCTGTCGGATTTAAAACAAGAACAGTTAAAATATATTTTAAAGTTTTTTTTAGTTAATTTTTTTCTGGGCAGTTGAGAGCTATTTTAATGGAGAGAGTTCCTCGCGCGGCACTTCTTCGGAACGTTGCTGGCAATTTTGATTGGCGGACGGGCAGGATACATCATGACCTTCAACTGAATAACTTTGATTATTATTTTCGGCAGTATCTTAACGTATTTATTCATTTCGCATACCTTGCTTGCAGTATAATAATTTTCACGTTGCAATTTTTTAATATTGTTTTGGATTAAGGTATCCGCATACGTTCGAAAACCCATTTTTGACCGAAAATCATAATTTTTTTTTAATGTCTTATCTGAAAGCCTATTGTTTTTAGTTTTCAAAACAGTTTTTATTTTACATCTATGATGATCAGAAGTGAAATTAGAGACATTTTAGTAGAACTTGACAGTTGAAAATGGAGTGGTAAATAATACGATAAAGAAGCATTTTTCATTGTTTTTACTTAAAATATTTAAATTTTGTTGTTTATTTTTGTTTATACTATTTTACATATACCAGGTATTATTTTGAAAGATTTTCAGTGTGAATTTCTTTGTTTTCTATGACATTATTGCAAATTTAGGTAATTTTGAATCATTGCAGTATCTTGATTCTCCGTTAATGATGTAATTTTTGATAATAAACGTAGGAAAAGTACATAAATTGTACTTATGATCAGTATCAATCACAAAAAGTATCTCTAGATCAACTAATAGGCATTATAAAGTTATCTGACTGAAAAACAATATTCAAATCTATCGATGGCGGCTGAATGATAGAAAACGATAATGACACATAAGGTTCAAGAAAACGACAAAAAAAAAAATTTCCAATAAGAAAATTTTTAAAAATGTGCTAAGCTGGCAAAAACTAAGGACTAGCCTACAAAATTGGGGAGTATGAAGAAAAATTCATTTTTCTTCTCATTGTAAATTAAAAACATAAACTTTAAACTCATTTTTCTCGAAATGTGATTTTTTGCAAAATTTTCATTTTTCAAACACGATAACTAAAATTCAACTCAAAATATCCGTCTCAAATTTGGCATACATATTATTTATTATATTGTCTAGGTAATGAACCAAAATATAAGTGAAATAATGCTCCATTAAAAAGTTATGTATCTTTTAAGGTTTGAAAAGAGGCCAAAATTCATTAAAAATTCATGATTTCACACTAAAACTCTTATAATTTACATGTTTTTAGATACATTCCAAACCTTTTGCTTCAGGACCTAGCCAATAGTTGAAGGATTATATATGCTAAAGGATTTATCATTCTGATAATTTCTTTTTGAACGAGGGTGTTTGAAATAAGATCAAATTTAGTGCAAAAAAGTTTTTTCAAATTTTTAAAAATATATTTAATTCATTTAACTTTTTTCTATGATTTATTAAGTTTTAACATAAATGTCATATAAAAATACAAAAATATTGCTTCAAATATCATTATTTAAAAAAAAAGGCATACGAACGTAGTCGGATACCTTAACTTTTCTACAAATAAAATGCCATTCTCGCAAAAAAAAAAAATAAGCGTGAAAATCAATAATGTGTATCTTTTGTTTTGATTTCGTTTTCAAAACTTTTTCATATCATTGTGGGCGGTTTTTTTTTTTCATTTTGTTGAAGTCCTGATTCCACGGGCAACGCCGTGCGCGTACTACTATTCTATACTTATAAAAGGAAATGTTTGTGTGTCTGCGTGCGATGTCCAGACGAATCTATCGCACTTACAGCTATGAAATTTAGCACACAGGTAGTCGTAATGGTGACTCAATGCACCTCTAGCCCAAATTTTAAAATTTTATTTAGAAATTTTTTTATTTAATATTTTGTGTTATTTTGGGTAGTTTTTCGCGCTAATTTCTCAATAAAATAGGTTTTGATAATCGTAGGAATGAAAATAGATATATCATCGGAAAGAACAAATAATTTTCTTTCTAATGAGATTTGTTTCGAACGTCTAACGTTGTTTTCTGAATTTTAAGAAATTTTTAAAAAATAGTCAGTTTTCTTCCCGAAATTACAATCTAAAAACTAATATCCCTCCATCCGACGTTCTAATTTTGTTATCGCTTTCAAATTTTATGAGGTAATAAATTGAACATGTATCTTTGATTTAAAACAACAATGGTTAAAATATCTAATTTTTTTGAATTTTAATTAATTTTTTCCCCGTGATGAGCTGAAAGATTTTTCTCGCAGAACGAAGGAACGACGTTGAAAAGTCTCCCCAAGGGTACTTTTCTATTTTTAGCCACTATAGAAGGGGGGAGGGGAGGTTGAACGGGGAGGTACAGTGAATTTACGAAGCATGTTGGCAAAGGTTTTTCTTTTTCTTTTTTTTAAGCTCTTGATGGAACATTTTTTAACCTCGCTGGATCGCGTTTTGATTTCTAATTT
>BGPR01005429.1:0-50392 GCA_013235015.1 Araneus ventricosus | reverse complement strand
GTGCCAAATGAAGAACAGAGGCCGTAATACAACAGATGTGACGAATTGCCGTAATATATAGCCGTCAAAGCATACAAAATTTCTGGACAGATGATGAGACATTCTTACACTGGCACTGAATCTGCACTCGAAAACTAGACTAATCCATTATTAACTCCAAGAAATAACCACAGAGATAATAACCGTTGCTTCCTTCTCTCTTTGTCGCTGTCAACTAAACCCCTTATCTTCGCCATCCAGCTCATCTGTCTTTGTTTCTTCTCGTTATAAAAAATAATTCCTTTAACTCTTTATTGATTAGTAACTTGAGTAGAACTCACAACCTGTAAAAGAATGAAAGGCCAATATTTCTTTCGTTTCTGTCTTAGAGCCAAACAGATGGAACACAGCCAACAGACATAATTGGACGCACGGATTCCAGATATATACAAAACGCACACCTATTAGGCCCTGTAGCGACAAATAATCTGACAGTGATTGGGAAAATTCTCTTCTTCAGAAGTACTGAAATAAAATTTCTTACTTCGATGAATAATAAAAAATACAACTGATGTTCCAACGTTTAACTGAGGCAATGACTTACAGTTCTATCAGAAAAAACAGAGCCAGTTCCAATTGAAAATACACGCATCTACTAACGGGAAGCAATCCGCCAATGTAAAGCAATAGTGATTTCCCAAAATCGGTCATTTGAAAATAGAGAAGGAAACGGTCTAACACGAAAACAATAAAAAATATAACGAATAACAAGAAAAACCATTGAAATGCTGTATATTTTGATGAAACAAAACCTTTGTACAATACAAACCAAATTCATTAGTCAGACACTAATTCCTCAGGCCAAACATTCAGAATATCATTGTTTTCACTTCTTTTGGGGGTGGTCTCAGCATATTATATGAAAATATGGGAGGAAAGCGTTGCTAAATGAAACAGAAAATAACGGATGTCCTTTGATGTTACTTTAGATTAATAATTAGGTATTAGTGTAACTTTTTAAAAACAGTTCTAATGTAAAATATAAAGAAGCAAACAATTGATTTGGGAAATTTGGTTTAGATAGCGCTCGAAGTAAATTGCTGTCATGCAATTTATATAAAAAAAGAGAGAAACCGTTTATGTGGTTTCAGAAAAATTTTGTGAAACTCTTAATTTATCAAATAAGATAATAAAGAAAAAAGTGACTTTGAAAATGAGTTTAACAAAGCACGAATGCATATCGACAAAAAAGTATGAATCAACAAAATTTTAGTGTATAAAATAAAATTATAAATGTATGAAAAAATTAAATGTCAGCATTAGATTTTAAAAAAGCTGTCATCATTACAAATGAAGTAAAAATTTTAAGATGTTTGAATTACTTTTTTTGCGATTCTTCCCATCAAAATAAGAATTAAATATAAATGACTTATCAAAAATCATTATAAATGATTCTAATTTTCCTTTGGTGGAAACTTTGTCATTAAAATAATCACTATTATGTCATTTCTGTTTCATGATAAAGAAGTTTTCTAAAGCGACCACCTGACTATCATTTATAAGTTTCCCCCCAAAATAATTACGATAATTTTTTCAAAATTAACTTTCTGAGTTTTTCAGTGCATTTTATTATTTTTTAATTCAAACAACATGCAACGAACTACCTAATGAAATTTAAAAAACGTTTTATTTTTTTATATTTTAAATCCGGTTTTGTAGCGACAAATAGGTATATTCAAGATTTATTTATGGATAAAAAGGTAAATATAAAAAGCATTCGTTAATATTATATTGCAATTATATCTGTATTAAAATTACAAAATGATTGTTTTAGTATGATTAGTTTTCTTAATTAAAAACACTGCATAGAGGGAATGTTATCTTATTGGATGTCTTATACCAATAAAAGTTTTAAAAGTTCGTAACGTGGTCATGCCTGAAGTGAATCCTTCTTTCAGTTGCAGACAAATTCAATTGCGCTGTAGTATTGGAGTGGCCCAGGAATGTCGAAAATTCAAATCCCTCGGAGAACATTTGAGCAGCATGAAGAAACCACACAGTTGAAATGCTCTGTTTAATGGACAACTCAGGAAACCTACTTCTACAGAATACAGCATTATCAGAAGAAATCAAATTCTTGTTTACTTCCATGCAGATTAAAGAAATCAATGAGAAACAGGTTATAGACAAAAACGATGATTATATATCCTGTTTAAAGGGGAAATATTAACTTAATTTGTTGAGTCTTGCATATTATAATTAAATCATGGCCTTTTCTCAATTTTTTTTTCTAAATGAATATGAAAATGACAATATATAATTTCAGATTCATATTTCGGCGCATGTTATAGACGGTTCGCATCTTTTACTGGGCATTTTGTAAGAACATTATTAAAATTTTCTCTTTGAATTATTACAAACCTATATAGTTTTATACTTATATCAATTTATTACAATACTTTTTCCATGAGACCCCTGTCTACGAGAAAGTAAAAAATGAAAGAAAAAAATCTCAAAGAAATTTTCTACCAGATCTACCAAGCAGTTACATTCAGTTTCTAACGCTCATGGGCATCTAAATGAAATGAAAAAAAAACATTTATACTTTCTTGGAAACAAAATTAAACTTTTGTGATTTCAATAGTATAGGTTATAATGAAACTGGAGTCAAATATAAATATTTAAAAAGTAGTTGTTAAAAATTGACATGAAATAAATAACCAGAAATATGTAATTCAGATTACCAACTTATCAAAAAGCAGAGAGATGAAAAGTTTCGTTTCTGAATGATGGATGAAATAATGAATTTTGGATGGTAAATGATAGCAAACAGAGCCCCGAATCCATCCATCGAGAATTTGAAAATTTTGAGCTTAAGCATTAAAATTTATGTTGTGAAGTTGTTTGACTCGAAAATCAATAACGTGTATTTCCCGCAACTTTGAAGTATTTTGATTGCTCTATTTTGCAATGAAACAAACTATTTTGTGAAATTTCTTCGAGAAAGATCTCGCGAATTATCTGTTGCAAACAGACTTAGGTCATTCAAATAGGTTGACTGAATGGGAATGAAGTATTGTCAAATTCCTATAAAATCAAAAGCACAGTGGTAACAATTATTTTCACAACAGAGATAAATTTTGAGGAAATGTAATAAAATTCCTTAAAAAATATAATTTTTATTTGTCTTTGTCATTTATGAATAGTTGAAATACAAATTAGTCTAGTGGTATAAACTTCTGATTCAATTTGTGGAACAAATTAAAAAAACGATAGACTTTTTGAAGAGATTTATTTAGAAAAAAGAGTTATCTTAAAAAGTCATTAAAAGTTTAATTTTTTTAAAAATGCCTATTCATCGCTTAAGGATATAACCCGAGTTAACTCGTCCCAAATACCGTAGGTTACAAAATAACTCGGTCCTTAAGCGGTTAAAAATTTTTTTTTTGATTTTACAGTAGTTAATTTTCAAATGAACAGCATAATGATAAATTTTAAATTTAGATAATTTTTTATTTGCAATTGTTAATCTAGAAAATATTGACAATGTTAGATACGTTTTTAAAAAATTTCTAAATCCGATCTAATTTCGTATGGGAAATTTCTGCATAAATTCAAAATTTTCACTTTGAGTATAATTTACTGTAGACCAGTTTCCCACGTATAAGGTTAGTGAATTTTGAAAAAGTTTTTTCATTTCCTTTGTTCCAATTCACTTTTATGTCTACCAAGGGAAAGTCCTTGAGACATGTCTACGTTCCTTTACTACTGTGGAATCTGGGGTTTTTAACTTTCTTTCGTAGGCAATATTTGCTAGAATTCCATTCACCATTGCCATATTCACGACATCGTTGGAAACTCGATGAAAATCTTTTCGTGAATCCTCTCTTCGTGAAATCGTATGAAACCGTTTTCGGGACTATTCTGATAGATATATTGTCTTGGATTTCTATAGCATATTAAAAAGTCACAAAGTTCAAATTTTCTGGAGTATGCTTTTTACTCAAAAGTGACTGCTTACCAGCTGAGAGAGAGAAATGAGAATAAGGGAAGATTGAAATATGATCTGATTTCAATTTCGAACGCATTCGCAAAATTTCTGTTTCTTACAATAACGCCCCGTTTTAGTATATTAATACAATAGGTAACTGTGAGGGAGTTGGTAAATGTGAACTAGGGTAAGATGATAAGAATTACGTTTAAGAATCTGTATGATTCTTATCTTATCCTTTAGTAGGGGATATTCTTAGCGCTTTTTTCAAAATTCTATTTCGTATAAATTTTATTCATCAGTTATTGCCAAAGAAGGTTCGCAACATTTCTCAATGCACTCATTGTCTTTTCACAAGATGAATATCAAGAGACATAAATGCTTCAAAAATTACTCAACTCTGAAAATGTTTTTCTAATACTGAAGTCATTTCAAACCTTCTTAATTAAATAAAATATAGATATTTTTATCTCTATATGGGAAGATATTTTCTACAGAAATTAAATTTCAACCAACGTTTAAAGATTTTTGCTATTTTGAGAAATGGATTCCACGCATTTTTAAATTATACTTTTTGATTTTATGAGTTTGAATCTCAGAACAGCATTAAAAAGCATCAAGATGCATTAATAACGCTCCTGCATGAACAGAACAGGGTATAAAATAAAAAGCGCCCAGAAACTTACTAGAAGCCATTTATAACAGTTACCAATAAACATATCAAAAACTTTATTTCAGGAAAAAAGTCCTCATAGTTTACAGTAAAATTGATACATAGTTTTTTATACTTTAAATGAAGTTAATTTAATCAAATCTGTGTCGTTTATACATATTTGTAATATTTTCTTTAAAATCATCATCCCAATGCTAAAAATATTAGGATTTCTTGGCAGTCAAATAATTTGCCCAAGCCTCATTTGAAACCAGTTTTATTCCATTAAAAAAATTCTGAAGGGAATGAAACGAATATTAGTCTAAGGATCCAATATCCAGACCATACGGTAGAATGCAAAGTAATTTCTCACCTAAGTTTAGTTTTCGATGGGTTGCTAAATATATGTGTAGTCTTGAGTTGTTGCGAAGAAATACAACGGCTTTCTTATGGGGACAATTTTTTAGTTACTTGCATCAGTCTTATTACTTGTAGACTGTAGAGATGACATCGATCGTTCAGACAGGCAGCGGAAACTCATGATGTATTATTTCCTTCAAATTCCACCACACACAAAACATATTTAACCCTAATTTGTGTCACTTCTCTTTGTTTTGATTTCGATTTAAAAAAAATTGTTGATGTATATGCCATCCATTTTTTACGACCAGTAATGAGAGATTTCCAAAACTGTAGCATTTGATTCCATTTTAGAAATGATTCGCGAATAAAATCTCTATCCTTAAAATTTGCACAGTTAACGCAGCACAGCACGACTTTTTATTTTCAAATATCAGCAACGAAAGTCTGTATAATTGAAAGTAAGGGATATAGGAATAAGCTGAATGAAAACAGACTTTAAAAATACACTTTTATTAGTGTGCTAAAAGGTAAGATGTTCCTAATTTAATTATTTTCTACTTTATAGTCTTTAATTAATAATTCATTATTATAAATATTATGGAATCTGGAAATCAAATTTTCTCGAATTCGCTGGAATCGAAATCTAGTTATATTCATCGATTGACTGCTAATTAAGTTATGAAAATTTTAAAGTTTTGTATTAGGAAATGGGTGAAAAATCCATAAAAAAAATCCAACTTTACAGATATGAAACTACTCAAGTTAAATAAAAGTGTAAAAATATTTAAAAAATCAAAATTTAAACATGCATGTTTTTAAAAAATAGTGCATAATTAATTTATACAATTATGTATTAGACAGATATTAGAATAATGTGCGTAAACTACTCACTTCAACAAAAACTAACCATAAGAACTAAGAAACATTAAAAAATGCTACACGAGATTTATTGGTATTCTACAAACAATTTCAAAAACAAAACCTCATCTTTCCTCTCTTAGGATTACATACATAACCTAAATACAATATTTATTAAAATTACGCATTTACTACTTCAAAGCTGCGGATGCGAGAAGAAAACGGGCATTATTTGTTCAGAAGGCTTTGAATTTAATTCTTATCCTATAATTATTTTTGAATGATTGAGCAAGATGTGAGTGATGCATACAGGGTGATTTAAAATTAAGTACTAACTGATAGGGGATGTAGGAAACCCACACAAAAAAGCCAAAATCACATAGGAAAGCATGGCCGGAAACGCCATCTGGATGAGCTAGAACGGATTGTACGTCAACGCTGTAGCTGGATTTTATCGCGATACATTGAAAGCTCCAACTGCGTGCGGAGAACATGCGACAGTTTACAAATGCTAACATGGCGGGCATAGCCACTGGAAACGCTCACGAAATGCGGGATATTTTCGACATCCATGCGCTCGGCTGTGACGCGTGCATAACTGTGAATGGAAAGAACTTTGAGTAGTTATTGTGAAACTGTTCTGCAGACATAAAGTAAAGTGTTTTCATCCGTAATTGACTTGTCATTACTTTATCTTGGTGTATCCGGGGGACTTTTCCCATCATACATCCTTACGTGATTCTGGCTTGTTTTTATGTTTTCTACCTCCTCTAAAACTTTGTACTCTGAATTTTGATTCATCCTGTACAAGTAGACTGTCCTTGTAGTCCTGTATAGTATGTAAGTGTACTGTAGTAGTCTTGATATCCTGTACATCAAGACTATACAGTGTTGTGTTAAATCGAATGGTATCCAAACATCGAGCTAATTTCTGCATCTAGCCTTCTTCAAACAACTTTAAACTGTGGTTATTTTTTTTACAAGATTTCATCTATTTTTTTTTCAGTCGTGGTCGACCAGAGAAAGAGTCACATCTAACATGAAAATTTCAATTTAAAACGTTGAATAAGATTTGGGCTATTATTACTGAATCTGTATCATGCCCACTAATATAAGAGATTTATCATTTTACAGTCTACGTTGCTTTCTTATTATTTTGCGTAATAACATTTTACCATTGTCATTCATTCGTTTCCTTCATTTTCAAGGCGCAAAAACTTTTCACTGGATAAAAAAATTCAGAGCTCTGTAATTTATTCTATAAATTTGAACCTTTCATATTGTATTTGTTTTTTTGCCTCGTGAGACATGTATTGTCAGAAATACATGACCGTGCAACTATCTTTTAATAAAATACGAAAGGAACTGTTTCAATGCGAAAGGAGCTGTTTCAATACGAAAGGAACTGTTTGACCCAATCTTATACAAACTTGCATACCCACCGGAGGGAGGGCATCTCAGATAAGAAGACGCCGGATAAGGAAGTAGGGCCTCGCTTCCCTATTGGGTGCCAGAATGGTGTTGCTCTCTAGGCCCATCGTCGATGACTGGTCGTACCCCTGTAATCGGAGGGGTTCGTCGCTTGTGCCGCTCGTATTATGCGTTCGGCCATAGAGCCCGTGTTTATTGTCGCGGTAGCTAGACATTCAATATTACCCAGATGCTGCGGCAAAGAGGGCTTTTTTCTATGATTATACAAATCTGCAATTTTGTTAGCAATGTTTTGTAAGGACTATGAGATTACAGAACTTCTCTGTGTATAGATTTTAGAGATTATTGTTTGAAGATAGTCAAGTAACGAGGACCTCACTTTGCGACTAAACGATGTTTGACCAGCCATGGTATCTGATGTATACCAGGCCCCACTTACACGAAGGACCTTTGATGAGATGGGGACTCGAATCTACAGTCTTCCAACATTGAAGACCAGACTCCACTACGACGATACCATCGTCCTAAAGTTTGGTCAAATGACGGTGAGAGTATTTGAGACGGCACATTGGCCTGAGGAAGTTTGTCCGTTGGCCGGAGTTGTGGTGGGTCCACAAATGATGCGGATCTTGGGTAAATCCTGTTCTCGGACCAAGATTTTTCAAAACCCACCACTCTCGCTTATTGTCGACAGCCCATTTACGCGATCATCTTAACCGTGCATAAACTTTGCAGACCGTTCCTATACACCTCTCGAAAAAAATCGAAGGTAACAAAAAATACGCCCCGTCAAAAAGTGAGGACAATAAATCAACTTGAACAAACTCAATTTCATTGACTCTTCTTTTGAAAAAAATCCATGAAATGACCACTTCTTTCGACTGCGCAGCTTACGATGTTGAGATTCTCGCTGTCCGTGAAAATCAGTCCTTTCTCCGAGCGTCGATTACTTTCTGTGACAGAATGGACAGACAGCTCTACTAGATAGTATCACTAGAGGGCGCTCTATTAGCTTAAAGCGTTCCTCACGAGCTTCTGTTTCGGACTTTCTCACTGTGCTCCGTGGATTCGGGGAACTCGAGTCTTGCAAGAGAAGATCGTGGGAGTCACAGAAAGTGATCGACTAAGAAAGTTCATTTCCAAAACTTTTGATAGTTTCAAAACTTACACTTTGCTCAACTTGTACCTGGATGAAAATACTTTGTCTTGTCATTTTATGAATGGTTTCCTTTAATGAAAAAGTGCAAGACAGTTTTCCAAACACGCGGTTTCCTGGATCATTTCTGAAGCGCGTTTTTTGAAAAGACATGTGCTAAACTTCGAGCTCTAGCTTTAGGCTAGGATTATTTAAAGATTTTAGCCGTATTTGGGGCGGAAAATTTCAAGTTTACAGCCTACAGATGAAAAAGAGTGAATTTTATTTACCTTTCATGCTGTGGTATGCTTTTATACAAATTGATGGTAAGTTAATTTTTGTAATCCTTTTCGCATTTGTTCATTAGTGTCCTAGTAATTTTCTGAACTATGAGATTGCTTGAAAAATTAGAAGAATTATATAAAAATGAGTATCAGTGAGAAATGCAAATCTGTCTTAAAAATCGAACCAATTTATTAGCTGTTCTTCAGATGCTGATCCATATAACTTGATTGCTACTGTTCCTGTAAGATGATATTAGTTTTTATATCTGTAGTTTCTTTTGGAAAAGTGTATTGGTTTAAAATATTAAAAGGGATAATTTTTTCTTCTCATTTATTGTGATATTAATATAAATTTTTCGGTAAAAGATGAATGTATATTTATTTACAGAAGAACGGAATAAAACATCTTATTTTAATTTGTTATTGATTTTTCTTTTACTTGTGGAGTAAGCTGATAATTTTTACCAAGAAATAACAAATATTTATTTTCATTTAAATTTATGCGTGATACTATTCTTCTTGGTTTTGGTACATGGTGAATAAGAAATGTTGCAAACAATATATGTTTTTCATGCTAAGAATTTACAATTTTACTCTTTTTCTAGTTCATGAAATATAAAAACTGTAGAATTATTAGTAATTTTTTTTTTTGGTAATTTGGTACTCTTTTTTTAAAGGCAGTTAAAACCATGTTGTCGTAATTTTCACTTCAGGAATAAAAGAACTGAATATTGTTTTAAAGAGTTTATATGGCATTTTCGTGCTCTCATTATATTTAGCGCTAAAGCAAAAGCATTTCAATCATTAAGGTAATATTTTGACCAAAAATGAATACAGACTTGCTAATCTAGAATGCAAGTTTACATTTATTAATTACAATACTATT
This sequence comes from Araneus ventricosus, assembly GCA_013235015.1. Taxonomy (NCBI): domain Eukaryota; kingdom Metazoa; phylum Arthropoda; class Arachnida; order Araneae; family Araneidae; genus Araneus; species Araneus ventricosus. The sequence continues at coordinate 40,813 of BGPR01005429.1, read as the reverse complement.
GAAATTTTGTACTTTTGCAATACTAAATTTAAAGGGAAAAAAGTTTTGAAATTCTTATTTTGAAATGTGTGAAGAGAAAATTATTGGTGATTTTAAATTTCAGAGTAAACTTTCATTTCATATTTTTAAATTTTAGCGATTCAAATCCTTCTGTATAAAAAAAGATTAAAATTTTGTCATTTATATCGAATACACAAACGTTTCATAAAATTAAAAATGCAATTTCTGTTTCTTATTTTTGATTATAGTTTTAATTTGTGGCATATTATTATTACGTAAACAAAATTATTATCTATTTAAAATTTTTCGTGTAGAGAACTCTAGCAATAATGAAACTTGTTCACTAGTTAAGAACTATTATGTTATTTAATACACTGCTTCTAAAACAATTTTAAGATCGGTATTCTTAGAAAATTACCGAAACTTACAGATTAAGAATTTTTTATGTAACTAAATGATCATAATTAATTGCTATTATTTAACTTACTATTTAGTAAGCCTTATTATAATTTTAATCCACTAGCAATTGAAGAAAAAGACAAGTTATGACTCTCGTTAGTTTTAGTTCTTTTTTGTAATGGGACTTCATATTAAGAATCTAAATTTACTCTCGATTTAAAAAATTGTTTGTTCAAATTATTGAAATTTTCAACAACATAAAGCTGCAAAGGAAAGGACAGAGTTTAAATATCTAAATATTAATAATTTCTTAATAATTTACAACACATTTTTGTCATTCCTACGTTTCATTTCAATGCTCTTAAAGTTTTCTTCATATTTTGGTTATAAATTCGATTCTTTGTCATTTATTTTATATAATAAAAATTCGTGTTTTGTAACAAATCCTTAGTTTTTATCTTCGAAGTAAACCAATTAGAAAAATTAGACACCGCCAGCCTGCCTGTTTTTGTGAGTTCCGATCGCTGCTGATTATTTTCTTGAAATCTGGAAGATGATTTATATTTGATTTCCAACATACCTTATTATTTTATAATAAATAGTACTTAATTAAGTGATACCCAGATAGTCTATTGCTAATTACATTGCGATAAAAACTTTTTTTCCCAATTAGTTTTTAACAATCTTAATAGGTATATCTTGATAAAAAAATACATTTACTGAAATGCAATCTCCTGCTGCAAGTAAATTTATTTGACTGATCAACATCCACAAAACTTGTCCATAAAATTATAGAAGGAGCTAAATATTTTAGAATTGTTTAAAATATCTTTTTGCTGAAAGCTCCAGAATTTAAATTTGTATCGATGCAAAATCTTAGTAAAATTTTTTTTTATAAAGTAAAAGGCAAACCGATTTCGTAGAAAAGATCCCGCATTTTGTTTAATTGATCGATGCTATTAGACAAAGTGACGTAACTGAAAAAGCATCAACCCAGAAACGTACCTTTTTAGCAACTGTTGAATTAATTTAATCAGTGCCACGAAATGATAAGGAAAGATCATAAAGTTTCTTCATTAGGAACAATGCCCTTCGAAATTATTCTTTGCGAGACCAGAAAAACATGCCAATAATTGAATGCATCTGCGCAGCGTTATTTTGAAGTCAGAAAAAAACTTGCCTCCTAGGCAACAAGGATTGAAGTTTTTCATTCCATTCTAATTAGAGAAGTTTGTTTTCTCATCACCAGTTTAAATTTTTGAAATCCAAAATTTCCCCAAACCCAATGTAGATTAATTCTTTTAGTAATTTTATCAGTACTCCGCATCATTCATTAGTTAATTTTGACATTTCGAATTCATTAAGTGTTTTTCTGTCATCAATAACATTTACATTTATATCCCTGACGTTAATCAATATTCCTAAAAGTTTAATTAAATTTTGCCCTGCGTTTTCCATCAATAAATATCTTACTGCCTGATTTTATTTGTGTACGCTTCTACGTTTTTAATGGTTTTTTCAGGGTTGATTAAGCAGCTCTTTACTGCATAGATAAATACTTATTTAAAGGAAAAGATGCTCAATTTTCAGAGAGCGGAATTCATTCCTTTAAAAATGTTTAAAATTTTAATCAACGTTGAGGAATTTTTAGAATATTTATATTGCTTCGTAAGGCTTCTTGAATAATAAATCGCTGAAAGCTGAAACCATAACATTTTTTGAATCTATAGAAGAACAAAACATTGTACACAATTCCGAAGCCACTTATTTCTTTAGAAAAATGTTTCGTTTTGCACTTATATTATAAATAAGCCTACATAATTTTTGCTGATGATAAAGACAACAACTGAGATGACATTTCCTTTTCCTTTGTTCTACATCACCCCAAAATAAGAGAGTCCACCACGTGTACAAAAGAGTAATTAATGTGCCTACGCAAGCAGAAATATATTTTATGCTCACTTTAAAGTCAACTTACAATTTTTTTTCTTATGCATATTTTCCAACTCCGGGTGCTGATACTTCAGAATCGAATATATAGTTCCTGTATTCAACGGAAAAGTGAAGCAATGCTTTATTGTAATATTTATTAATATTGTATTTTTTCAAAGAAAAATCTTTAAAGAAATGGAAGCAAGACAATGCAAAATGATAAGATTTTAATCGAATTTGCTAGTGAAATACGAGATGAAAAGTTGTATCATATTTATAAGGCAGTGTACAGAATTTTAAATAATTTTACATAATTCATGCTTGGTTTTTTAAAAATAAAATGTCCCATTTTACAATTACATTATAAGGTGTTGGTTCATTTCTATATCAACTGGAAAGTATTTTCAGAATTCAGTTTAAAATTACACTTTTATTGGTGTTCAAAAAATAATAATATTTAGTTATTTTCAACCTTTCATTTTTGATTTTATAATGAACTATTATGAATATTATGTAATATTGAAATTAATTTTATCTCAAACTCGTCACCAGGCAGTGCTACTCGTATGGAATCAAAATTTAATTAAATTAATCGCTCTGAAAATATTACAATAGTATATTGTCATAAAGTACACAAGTGGACAAAGTTTCAAAACTGTAGCACATCAAGAAGTGAGTGAAAATTCGATTTCAAATTCTATTTTCACAAACACGAAACAAATCAAGTTAAATGAAAGTGCGCAAAATTTAAAATATGAAAATAATATAAGTACGATGGTTGCTTGATAAGTTTTGTCGTTCACTGTATTCTACTGCAGTTAAGATTCCGAAGATAATGCAGTCAAACTTTTCTGAAAGTGTTAGGGAAGATGTTTTGCAATGTTGCTTATTTTTAACAGTCTAACATCCATTTCCGTTTAGACTGTGACATCTATAGAAACACTAAATCTAACACTAATACGTTAAATGGAAGAATACCGTATCGAAGGGCTTCTTCAATTTTTTCCACGCTCGATCCCACTGCGATTTCAAATCTATGGTGGGACTTTATCTATAAATAGGCATTTTCCCGAGTTTAAGTCGGGACACAAAATAGACAATTAACAAGCTAACGAAGAAAGTAGGAAGGATAAATAAATGCATCTATTTGCAAAATTTTAGCAAAATGTTTTAGATAATGATGGTTTTCTAAATTATTTTTGTCAATTTATATTGAAGAATTTTGCTGTCAATGTTCCAGTGACTTCAAAATTAACGAGTGTGGAACATCGTTTAAGATTGCCTACTATCAGACGATTCACTTCTCTCGGACAGGAATAGGTCATTTCAAAATATTATCGAGATTTGTTTTTTTAATAGAAGTTTTTTTATTTTGGCTTGGTAAACCCATAGTTTAAGATTAAATGCAAGTGGACAATAAACTTCTCTTGGACAAGAATGGGTAATGAGAAATTTGGTTTTCGCATCCCAGAAGAAAGCAGAATTTGGTTTATTTTACTCTATATTGAATTAGTCGAGTGATGCAACAACGAAAGATTTTTTTTTACCTAGCAGCGACTATCGATGAAACTAACCAAAATATAATTAGAAGGTGGTGAGATTTAATAAAAAATATCCTACCGCATTTTTAACCTGAGGTAAAAAGGAAGTCACGGATACAATAATGGCTAGCATATCTCGCGATAAAACTGAAAGACAAAATGTCAGATAGGGAGATGGATGCCACTCTAATATAATCCATCATTCTTACACTTTCCAAAAATGATAAAATAAATTTTGGAAACGGCAGAGGAATAATCGCATTATGTCACTGCCGTCTGAAATGAAACGACTGTGTTATTACTGCTTTCATTTAGGCAAAATATCTCAGAGAAAGATATTTTCTTCAGAAGAAGAATTTGATAACAAGAAGCATTGTTAGCTCGAAAAATAGCTCAAATTCATTCAAAGGTTGTGTCTGGTGCATGAACAAACATATTTAAAAATATTTTCTCGTAAAATAATTGAAGTTGCCAATGAACCTACATAGTCATGTTATAAAAATTAAATTAATGATATGGCGTTTTCGTAAGACTTGCAGTAATTTGAAAATTGATAATAATTACAAGTGATGACTTATTTTATTGAAAAGCCTGATGCAATTGGGTGAAAATTATTATAGAGCTGATAATATACTGATAATAGTAGCTTAAAAAACTATGAAAAGCATGCATATATTAAAGTAAATTTTTAATGGAGGACTCAAATAAGTATGGAATTTTAACAGTCGGAAAAATTGTGTTTATCTTCTTATTGTAATATTATAAAAGTTAAATATAAAAGGGCCCTTATAAATCTGTTTATATTAATGTTATTTGGCTGTCAATGTATTATTATCTTATAAGAGAAAGCAAAATTTCTTGGTGAAGACTAAAGGTGCATTGTCTTCTATATCAGCATTAGCCATTTAGTGGGACGAAAGCACGTTCTTTATTTACAAAAGAGGGACAGAAAGGAGGATGTTAACTTTTATATGCACTTAAAATATTCGATCATAAAACAGAAGAATACCAAACTAATAGAAAAAAGAACGTAGCCATTGCTTCATATAAAACAAGTATGAAAGTTATTAAATTATAGTTGATCAAGCATGTAGCTCCAATCCCAGTTTTCGAGACTGAATTGAAAGAAACACCTATCCGAGTATGTAAAGTTTCCAGGGAGGGACCAAGAGATTTTCAGATATTTTATAGAAAATAATCGCAACTTCGTTACGGGTTTTGCCATTTGCAACATTTAAATATTTAAGAAATCTCAGTTTTGATACCAAATTTTTCGAAAAAGTGTCTTATATTGTCAAATACCCATCGCCTTTTTTCCTACCAAGGATTTTCTTGTTTGGTTGACGTCCCATTTTCAAGTGAATTGAAAGTATTTTGAGGAGGATTTAACCCGTCGACAGATGACGAAGAGGACAATTCTCCGTCTCACAACCGTGATGTCTTACTTAACGCCTGAAGGTAATATACTCTGTGAATCTTCAGTGGAAACGGGTTTCGAGCCTTCGACTCTCGGATCCCGAAGCCAATTCCAGGCCAATGTGGCCTCTTTCCCCGTTAAGGAATCCTTCTTTAAAAGTTAAGCGTTGAAGAGTTAAAGGGCTCGATTTTAACGACCGATTCTACTATAGCAGCAAAATAAATACAATAATCAAGATTAAAATCGAGAAGCAAACAGCAAGCAATTTAGTAGAAGCTTATAATTTAGAATCAACTGCATTAAATAGATATTCTAGTAGATATTTGCAAGTATTTAAATAATTTGAAAGATTCCCCTTTTTTGAAATCTGCAACTTCCAAGAAATTGAAGTAGAGTTATTTCTACAGAATTACCATAACAAGTGGCTAACTGCCATATTGAACCAGGATTGCTAGACTGGCATATTAAGTGTATTTTGCTGATTTTAAATATTTTTGATATGCTTGATATTAGAAAAACTATTTTTGTATTTTCTCTATAATTGAAAAAGATATTATTTGCTAAGCACTTACACATTAAATATTATGTATTAAAAATTTATGGTTATATTAAAATTATCGTTAACAATGTGTAGGCTCGTATTGAAATTTGCACGTTTCAATGAAAATATACCGAATGTTATGAATATATATTTAGCACTATGCGAGAATCTATATATCGATTACATTACGAATGGCGCTTATTTTGATTCTTAATATATACAGTACTAAAGTGAGAGGTGTTTTCGTAGCTGACTGTTATTGCTTCAAAATTTTAAAATTATATAAAATTTTACTATATTTTCAAATCTTATTAATTTTTCGATCTTTGAATCTGGTCAAATTTATTTTAAAATCAGTATAAATTTGTAATTAGTCAACGATTTAATTCAATAATCACAGATATGCATGAATAGAAATTAGGGAAAAGAAGAAAAGAAATGAAGATTCTAATAATTTTTACGTAATATCCAAAAGTAGCATTTAATATGATATTTTGAATATATTTCTTATTGTAATAATTTGCGCTTTGTTTGAAAGTTCTCAAATCCAGAAAGGCAATATTTTCAAAATCGGAGAGAAAGTTTTAATTTCAAATCAACCAAAACAAACTGCATTTCTTCTTTCATTATTATGAACACATTTTATTCGTCCCCAACCTTATTTAATATTTGCTTTTATTGAAATGCATAGTTGTCATGAAAATCAGCAGATATCAATTAAAGTTCACTTGCTAGAGTCCTTTTTTGACCTTTCTTGGCCCTATATTTTGCAGTAGTTGTGTATTATTTTGATCTGGCACCCCTGTAGTGAACAGTTTTACACCTGGAGTAGACCGTCTTTTAAATGCATAATATTGATTTCTTGCCACTTCGCACAGTTCTTTGGCGTTTTCAGTTTTATCCTTTTTGTTCATTTCATATAAAATCCAGATTTTGTTTCTTGAATCTACTGTCTTTGTCTTCTCTCAGCGTGTCAAAAGTCCTGTGCCGTAGGTTTGATGAAAAAGGATTCCCGTGTGTTTTCGTCTTTGCAAAAAAATTCTTGCATATTCCCATGCGTACCAGAGTGGTATCCACCAAGTTAGTTATTTTAATAGAAATAGCTATATAAGCCTTTGAAGGGATATTTAGTTTTAATTAATTCGTAGTCAAAATATTAAGACAATTCTTATGCTTTCTACCATTATGAAATTACGGATATAAATTCTCAAAACGAATGATGCCATAAACTCTTCTCAGAATGTTTTAGATGATATTATTATCAGAATGATATTACATTACTTCAATAGCTGACTGTGCAGCATTCTGCATTTTCCAGTATATCCGAATATCCCAGAATTCTCTATGCTTTATTGAAGCACAGAGATATAATGAATTTATTTCGTGTGTTGTTTGTGATTCTGAAACGGATTTGAAAATTGATATTGTGCAATTCTGTGGGCCACCAGCCGCAGCCGAGTACCTGTAGATGGCGCTGCCATCGCGAGTGACGTCAGAGAATCAAGCTGCCGAGAACAGTAAGAGACGACGAGGCGGTTGAAGACGCGTGAACTACGCGGGTTTTTCCCTGACAAAGACATAAGACGACGATGTGTCATCCAAAAGCCTATTTAATGACGATTTACTTCAACTGTACATATCTTTATCTGTAAATATTGCTCAGTATATTAATGTAAACTTAATCCTGATAATATAACCATTTAGATTGATGAGCTGTGAATTATTATTACGGAACACAGCACTAAGCCTACCTGATAACCGCCTACAATTCTAAAAATGAATTTTAAAAAAATAGTCAGAAAGATCTAATTTTTATACAAATAAAAATTAGAAAAATATTCTTTTATTAGTATACCAAAAATTAAAAAAAAATGTATCGAAAATCTGCACACCAAAACAAAAATTATGTAAATTTAATAAAAACAGTTTTTAAGAAAAATCTTTTAATAGTGTATTAATTTTTTATTTTATTTATTTTCTACTTTTTAGTCATTAAATTTTGAGGACTTATATTAGATGTTATAGAATCTTGAATTTTTTTCTTAAAATCACTACCAAATGGCGGCAGACGTATGGAATCATTATTAAATCAAATTAACCTATTAACTAATAAATTAAAATCTGAAACTATTAAAATAGGACCTTTTCATCGAGAATACCCGTATACAATATTTCAAAGGAAAAATCGATTGCAAAAATCCATCTTTACAAACAGGAAAGAAGTCAAGTGAAATGGAAGCGTATAAAAAGTGCGAAGTGCTGATAGGAATACTCCAAGTAAATTAGATTTTTAAGCACATACAGAGCATATTTGAATTTTTGTGATGTTCATTATGAGTTATGCACCTCATGCTTTTATTTATTTTTTGTTTTCCCTATTTTTGATAAAAAATTGTTCCCTACTTTGTACTACACTAATAAGAAGATGTTTTTAAATTTTTTTAATAAATATTTTTTACTTTTTTGTCTTTAGCCACTTAAGGACATAACCCGAGTTAATTCGTTCTACATAATGTATGTACATATGACACTTAAGAATAATTTGGTCCTCAAGCGGTCAATAAATTTCATTACTATTACAAATATTATGAACTCTTTTAATCATTTTTTTCTCAAATGTAATAATATTATTAATACTTCTTATAATCAAAGTTTAACTAACATTAATCTATTGATAATTGATCGATGATTAAGTTATGAAAAGACTAAAATAGTGTATTGTCTTCGGGAACACAAATCCTCTGTACAAAATTTCAGAACTCTAGAGCACCCGGAAGTGAATGAAAAATTGATTATATCTTCTTCATTACAAATATGAAATAAATTAAATAAAAGATTCTATAACTCTAGTTTTTGCATCTCACTAGTGTATAACATAATATTCAACGATTCATACAGTTTTGAATTTTTTGATGAATTAAACATTCCCACGTTATGGTGTTAGTTCTGCTTTTTGTCCAGATATATCTCCACCTACTCCGGAAAAAATCTAACCTATTTTTAATATTGTTACAAAAATCAGTCCATGAAGCAGGATAATGTAGAAAGACTCTTTATTCTCGAATATTTCGGAAAACATGAAGCGCAGGTAACAGGGAAAACAGCACTTGCACAGATTATCAACACAGACAGCAATTCACTAATATGAGCAGCAACAGCGCTTTCAATACCTCTCGGCGTCTAGCAGCTTATTAGCTCGCACAGCGCATAAAACTCCAAAGGCGATCCCAGTCGATCAACACACTGCTCTGTGATCCGAGAGCGGTCTATTTATAGTGTCCCCGACAGACCGTGACGTCACATGGAATCAACTGGATAAATCCTGATCTCGGCCCGTAATAGAGATATCAAGAAAATAATCGCATTTTTGGGAATCTTCGATTTGTCGTCAAATTTGTCAGAAGTCGCCAATATAATTGCCAAGGTCAGGGATCCAGGCCTCGCTTCTGCCAGCATAAAAACCAATCCCACTATAGGCGCCTATGGGAATGTCTTTTACCACGCCAAGTTGATCATTGTGCCCGCTAGGGTTTCAGTGTTTACTTTGATTGGCGCGAAACTGAGGTTTTTCTTCATCGTGTTTTGAAAACCATCCATCTTTATTTACAATTAACAACTAATAAAAAATTATTTTCAACTTTAATTCTTGCTCATATTAAGCACATTTGTAAGTATTTATGTATTTGAATATTTTTCTAACTTATGCATACTAGATTATTTACTTTAGCAAAGAATTATACACTATATACTTACAACAGACTATACTAATAACAGATAGCATCTCTCGGTCGTCGAAATAAAAAAAAACTTTACAAAACATTTCTCTCCAAAAAAAGCGATTTATCGCCAAATATTGGCATCGAAAACACTCCCCATAGGCGTCTATAGTGGGATTGGTTTTTATGCCCGCTGCCAGTCATTTCATACTTACCCCTGTAAAACTCTCTTCCCAACCATAAGACTAACATTGTTGGGAAGAGACTTTCCATGTTTGTAACAATATCTTTTGATATAAATCTCATTAGAGCGTGATATATGAAATCTTGAATAGCATCCTGTTGAAAATTGGTTATCACAGCAATATGCAGGTTAACCAGTTTTCCTGTCAGTGCCCCTCGTCAAAGCCACAGGCGGGATAGAGGCGGAATTGGGGCGGGAGGTTACCTTTATTATTATTGGTTTATTACCTTTATTTGTTATTTACCTTTTCAATATTTGAACGTGCTAGAATTTTTGAAACTGCATGCTATTCGAAATTAAAGGAAAATTTCTTATATAGCTCTGATGAACGGAAACAGGAGGTATTCAATTGTCCAGAGACTACTTGGTTGATTCTATTGAAGTTTTTTTCCTTTTATATTTCAGAGAAAGATAGAGAAAATTTCTCAGACGTTTTACGGGAAGCAATTGCTCATCGGACTATTATTTAATCATGTTTTTATACTTTATAAATATTAGAGTGTTATTTGGAAAACAAATTGAGCTGTCCAAATTGAAACGAGAAGGAAAACCGGATATAACTTTCCCCCTCAAATATTTCGAGTTTTTAATTCACTTTCAATTTTATTAACGATGAAAAAAAATTTAGGGACTTAAATTTCGTGGGCAAGAATGCTGAGGATTTAAGATTAAAACGACTGCTAGTTTTTAAGTATGTTTTTATTAATTCTTTATGAAGATGATTGAAAAATTAAACGAAAAAATTTAACTTAAGATAATAAATACATAGAAAATTTTAAAATTCATATGCAATTCGCTAATAAAGATAAGAATTCATTATGAAATGAAAAATATTAGAGGGATTCCCCCCCGCGCCGAAATGTTGCCGATGTGAATATTGCTTTTTGTTTTTTAAACATCTTTAACATCAAGGAGAAAATATTTAAATAAGATAAGTAACATATTTTAAAGATTAATTTTGATTTTGTCTTTCTTCTTTCTAAGCCAATAGAAAATTTTTTCTTTCAATTGCCGACATTTTCAACACTTGTTTCAAATTACTTTTGTTCAGTTCATCCTAACCTGTTTCGAATTTCTTTTTATTATTTAAGCTTATACTGCCAATATAAGTTTATTACAAAAGAAAGCTTGGACTTGAATTGATCTGATTCCTAAAGAAAGCATGTGCTGCGATAGAAGAAATCTCATTGCTTAAACACGATTTTAATACACTTAATTTAAAGTAAGTAGAGAGTCAGATTAGAAAAGTTGGTTCTACCTGCTCGTAGGGTACACTATCGTGGAGAAGGGGGAGTATTATACCTGGTTTCTTATTCTTTTGAAGAAAAAGCTGATTTCAACTGGGTAAGAGTAACTTAATACCATTCTGTCGATCAGATTCAACTAATGAATCGCAGACAATGTTGCAACTAGTATTTGAAGTAGAATTGATAATAGCTAACAAACTAATGTCTTGAACAAAGAACGATGATTTGGTGAAAAGATACACATTTCCTAAGAAATTAAGACGATGTGTCGTTTTTTCTGTTTATTAGTGAGTTTAAATTAAGATATCCGATCTCGAAAGGACGAATCTGAAAGATGAAAATTATCTAGTAATTCTTGAGAAAGTTCTTTTAAAAATATAATCTTCTGGAGAATGAGCAAACATCCATGAATAACTCGCTCGTGTTTTACTTCTCCTGTTTGATGCATTTTAGACAGTACTTTCTTGTCTATCAGAGAATCATGTACAAATCTCATTTCTAATTACACACAGAGTTTTCTTCCTATTTAGGAGCATCTTTCTTTATATTTTATACTAACATGAATTGAACGAACGAATATGCATCTGAATAAAAAATGTTTGCCATTGACATATTCTTGTGTAAATAAGGAAGAGATCTAATTTGATGGGAACATTAAATATATTTTTGGCAGGAAATAATGAGAATGTCACATAAATATCGTTTATGAATTAAATTAAAAATATATCGAAGAAAAAAATCTGTTAAAATCCTTATTTATAAACAAATATAATAAATTTAATAGAAACAATGTTTAAAATCAAACTTTTAATAGCGTGTTAAAAAATAGAAATTTTATTTTAATTATTGTCTGCTGTTTAGTGTATATAATTCATTTTTATAAATATTATGGAATCTTCAAAGCAATTTTTTCTCAAATTCACTACTAATTGGTGCTACGCGTATGGAATCAAAATTTAATTACATTAATCTATTAAGTAATAATTAAGTTTTAGGAGGTTGCGCTTAAAGGTTTCTCCTTGGAATTTGATGCGGTGGTAATTGTTATCATCACTATCTACTGCAGCCATTTATTCAAGGTAACTTGTAAGATACGAACACTGCAAACAGGACTGCATGTACTAAATGGCTCGTGCAGGAGTGAGGATATATTATAAACGCTAAAGAAGTTAACTCATAGTAACCATAACAACTTTAATAACGTAACAAGATAAAAGGAAAGGTAAAGTAAATGATATTTAAATTAAGATATTGACAACATAAACATAACTGATAACAGTGCTAGAAGAGAAAGACGACAGATAATGTCAGAGCCTTTATAGGACTCAACTCTTCTACGCATGAGCAAGTAGGTTGACTGCGTATGCCACAAAGTTCTGAAAATAATAAAATAGAGATACCATTTATATCACACAAAAGTACAAAATTTCACAATTCTAGCATATAAGGAAGTAAGTGAAAAATCGATTCAAATAATTCCATCTTTAGGAAATTTAATAAAAGCGTGAAAAAAATCGATTACAAAAATCTATCTTTAAAAACATGAAACTAGTCACGTTAAATAAAAGTGTCTGCAAAAAGTAACTCTTCAAAGGAATTATCCGTGCTATTGTAATTTTCCACTGCCTTCTGTCTCTTCGTTGGGCTGCTGTGGCCTGGGTGTCGGCTTCGATACTGGAGGGCTCCAGGTTCGACACCCCAAAGATCCGCCATGTATGTGGGCTTGTTAACCCTTTGACTCCTAAGCCGGCCGTAACCGGCCATGCGACTTCTATACTAGTGGGCGGATTTCGGCCGGTTACTGTTCCGAAAGCGAGGAGAAGGCAGTTGGGAGAGTTGGGTTTGTAGTAGAGATAAGAGATGAAAGGCCTTCCATTCACATCTTCCACAACCCGTAGTGAGAAGGAAAGGGGAAACAGGGTGGACGAATCCATTTCTCCTATCCATTAGTAAACAAACCTCCGTACACAACTGTGCTCAGAGTTTGAGAACCCTCAGTGGTCAGAGGGTTAATGATAACTCGCCCACTCCCCGCTTTCGGAACAGTAACCTGCCGAAATACGCCCCACTAGTATAGAAGTTGCATGGCCAGTTACGGCCGGCTTAGGAGTCAGAGGGTTAAATCCGTCGTCGGGGGTGAAACGCCGTCTCGCTGGCGGGAGTGTGAAGAGGTGCTTGCTGGCTCAGGTGACGTCCTCGTTTTCTAATTGCGGTTCGAAATGAAGAGGCCTGTCTCTAAATATCCTAAGTATTACTTCAAAACGGGTCATTAATAAAAAACTTTGCTAAAATAATCTTCTCGAAATGAAAATTTTGTGAACAGGAATTTTACTGCATTGTCGGCACTTTTATGGCAATTTTAAAAAAAATGCTTTGTAACTGTTTTGAAATAAAAGTAATCTATAAGATTTACGAAAAAGCACTAATTTAGCATTCCATTTCCCAGCGCTGTTAGAAACGTTATTTTAAATCAGTTTTACAAAATGTTCTGATTTTAAACAACTTGAGATGATGATGATTTCAAATATATCAAAGTATATAAATCAGTATTTCAGTTATAAAAGTATCCGATTACTGTTTTTAATTCATAAACCTAACGTGACACAATTGAAATCAGAAGTACGTATGGATAACACAAATGACCTGCCTGCGTGTATGCAGACGTAATGATATCGAGACTGACGCCTTTTTTTGAATGATAAAATTCAACTTCATACAAGAATTGGGATTCTACGGATTATATGAACTCAAAGACACACAATATAAAAATATATCAATGAAATCGCTGATGAATTTCAAGCTATTGAAATTCAAACCATCACAAATTATCAGTTCTAATCGCACGTTAAAATATTTGATGACCCAAAGGAATTGTCAAATTTAAAGTGATTTATGATAATTGTCTTAAAATTATTCAATTTAAACCTCGCATATTTGTAAATAGAAACTCGTTAAAATTTTGATGCCTATCAACTGAATTTCCTCTTAATTAACAGTGGAAGTAGATTTGGAATTTTTTCTGCATAAGTTGCTGAATATGCAAAGAAATTTAAAAGAATCTTATTTTTACTTTAACGCTAAACGTATCAAAATTTCCACAATGCAATCGGAAAAGGTAATTTGACTGCTCCAAGTAGCTTTAGTATTAATTAAGAGTTATATGGAAATGTTCAATAAAAATTTCTTTGACCGAAATGGAAAATTAAGCATGATATCGGATATTTTGTCAGAAAATCAAAATAGCATTCTTACTTTCAACTTAGATGCATAACAAAAAGACGAAGTCAAAACCCATATAAATTATAAAAACAGGTTTATTTTTCTTACTAGCAAGCTAACTTAAATGTTAAACGGGTAATAAACACTTAAAACCAGACAGGACAAAAAGAAAAAAAAACGTCTGAAATCAAATAAGCAACAGCCTTCAACTCCCATCTTTGTCGTGGAATCGACTGTTTGCATTTAAATTATGAAAGTGATTATTTGCAGGTAAGGAACCTACGAATAAAACTTTATTTACATGCACTCTCAAATCCAATATTACTTCGGTTGGACTTTTTAAAAAATGTTTTACCTTTTTTTCCTGTAAGAGTGTTGTTTATGTACTTGATCTTATATAATTTAATATTACTTGGCGAGATTTTGCAGTATTTCGACAAAAACATAGGATGATTTTGGTTTCTATTATTTGGTTTTGGGTGCTGATTTGCCATGGATTTTATTTAATTTGCTGATGGCAATATATGAACATTTAGTGATGAAATTACACCTCAAATTCGTATTCAAAATCAAATTTCCCGTTCTGAAGAGCTCCATAGCCTTAAAGCTATTTTACTCAGCGTCAAGGAATTTTAAACGACTTTGCAGTTCTCTGCAGATCCATAGCCAAAAGTTTAGAAATTTAAATAGCCTAATAACCCCATTGGTAAAGTATAGATTTTCATCGAAAAAATGTTTAAATAATTCCTACATAAAATTCTAATCAACCAGAGATAAAAAAATGGAGTTAACTAGGCTCGGTTGGTAAATCTATTCTCCTGATCCGCGGATCACGGGTTCAGTCCTGGATTAAGAAATGGTGTCACTTTTCTTCTCTAGCCTGTATGAGTAATCTTTTCCGGAATCTGAATTTAGGATGATCTTTTTAAAATTTTATTTATTATCAGACAATTTTAATTAATAATTTCAAAGAACTCCTATTCTAACTTCTTTCCTTCATACTTTCAAGTGTTCTAAATTAAAAAAAGAATCAAAACAATTTTTAAAAACATACTATTAGTTGTGTAATAAAAAGCAGAAATGTTTTTATTTCAATTATTTTCTACTCTTTAGTGTTCAATTTTTTATTCATCATTATAAATATTATGGAATCTTGCAACCATTTTTCTTCAAATTCTCTATCATATTGCCGCCACTAGTGCGGAATAAAATTAATCGATTAACTGAATATTAAGTTCCGCAAATGTTAAATAATGTACTGTCACCGAGAACATACAAATGTACAAAAAAACAGAATGGAAAATACCTCCAAATAACGTTTTATTCGGTGCTATAGGTACAGTACCTGCAGATAACGATATACATAAATTAAACTTATATTTCTTTTGCAAGCTGCGGTAACCTCTAGAATTTTCCTTGTAATAACAGGGACCATTAAAGAGCCAAACTGAATGCCAATTGCACAATAAATTATTGAAAAATCAATACAATATTTGAGTTAAAAATATATAAGCCTCTAATTATATTGATCGTTCCATAATATTCGTAGATTCAATCCACTTTTATCTTGCATTACATTGCATTACACCACCTGCATCCCCGTATTTAGAGCCATTTGGCTCCTTTCCGGTTTGGATGGATGGAGGTGAATTTTATTTTTTTAAACAGGACAAAAACAAATAACAGAAACAAAAACAAATAATAATGAAAAAGGAAACGTATACTGGGCAGGAACAACATAGAAAACAAAACAAAATGAAAAAATAATAAAAATACTTAAGAGGAAAAAAAAAGGAGAGTCATAAGTAGCCGGAAGTGTGTATCAGTCTGGGTGGATGCATGCTCAATGATTATACTCTAGAACGAGATAGTTCTCATCACATATGAAGCGCATTAGGAGTCAAAGTCGGGTTCTTGATAAGTTATTCGTGAGATTGTTTTTCAACCATTGTAATTTAATTGACACTGTTGGAGTTTGGAAATGTCAGAAGAGGGTAAACCGACATTTTGTGGCATAGTGCATTGGATCTCCTATTTCTCCGCACAAGCAGTTGTCATGTGTTCGAATATTGACGCGATGAAGGTATGAAGGGAAGGGCCCGTGTCCTGCAAAGAACATTATCTCTTCTCTATTCCATCCTACTGGCTTGTTTGAGACCCTAGGCACTATATCCTGTGTACTGCGGCCAGTTTCTCCGTTATCCCAGTTGTCTTGCCAGATGATTAAAGCAACTGCCCTTATCTCAGATTTCAGGTAGGAAAGTGGCTTAGGGAGAAAGAAAGGGTCGCCTTTTGTGATGGGTTCTTTGGCTAATTGATCTGCGCATTCATTACCTAAATAACCGACGTGGGCTTTGGGCCATCTCAGGTAAATTTGTTTATGGGAGAGCAAAAGGGTTTGAATCTCTCGGACCATACTATGGTGGGATTTAGGGTTAAGTATGGCCATCAAACTTGACAAACTGTCTGTCAAAATTTTGATTGGTCTATGAAGGGAAGAAGCTGCTTCAATTGCCATTTTAACTGCAAGGTTTTCAGCTTGGAAGACCGAATTGCAATGATCAAGTTTACCTTGCCATGAGGCTATTATTTCATAGTTTTCACGAATGCAATATGCGCTACCAGTGCCTTCGTCCGTTTTAGATCCATCAGTATGTATAGCCTTGGCTCCTGAGTCTCTGTAATTTTCTGCAAATGAAATTTGATTGTGGAGAAAAAAATTATGGGGGTGAATATGAATTCCACTGCTTTTGTTTTCGTAACTTTTATCTTGCAGTTCTTTCACCGTTTATTTTGATACATTTCATTGGAGAATAAAAATCCTATTTACTGGCCTTTCTCTTGAATTGGATGGAGTTGTTCCAAATAGGGTCTTAATCCTACAAAAAAGCCAGAATATCCAGTAGGGTCCATGCTTATCGCTAAGATTTTCCACCAAACATCCGAACTCATGCTGTAGACAACCCAGAAATTGGGACTTTTCGTTAAGAAAAGATCTTGGGATTCAAATTATTACTTTGAGTTCTCTTATTTTTACATTGATTCTATCAATGTTTCCTTTGAAGCGTTATTTGCAGAATAGTACTGAAAACTTCGTAAAAATTTATCAAGCTAGGATGGAAGTTTCTTAATTCAAACATTCAAATACGCTTAAAATTAAATTTGTTTGTGTATAGCTTAAGTAACAGAACAAATTGAAACAAAGTGTTGACTATTTGAAAGCATATATTGGAAAGATTCGAAATCCCTTTAAAAACTTAATTATTTTTTTCTAATAAGAAAATAATTAAATGTTTATCTAATATATGCTAAAACAACTACTATTGAATGTTATCAGCAGAAAGAAAATTATGCCATACAAATTCGATTTTTTGAATTATATTTGTTTAATTAAGTCTTCTTGGAAAATAAATCAGTTCTTCGCAGTTACTCTTTATAGAATGATAGTTTCATCGAAAGTTTCTTTCTCTGCAAATTGCTAGTTCCTTTTGAAATCCAATTATTGCATCAACTTAATCAAAATGAAATAGTTTATTGGTGGTTGAATGAAAAGACTAATAATCATCTTCCATTGAAAGAGAAGACTGTCAATTAAGGAAAGAATTTCGTGCATTATATAACCAATCGTATTGAGAGAGGTGCAAAATAGTTGCACATCTATCCTCATTATGACTTTAGACATTTACGAAAATTGTTTTCTGGGATTTCTCAGCGTGTAAAATCTTTTAAAACTAAAATAAGCCATTTCTTGGAAATTTTTGAAACGATTGAATAATAATTATGGAGATGGTACTTTATGCAAATACATTTTCGCTCATAGAATAAACCTTCCAAAATCGTATGATGTATTTAATCTGATTTTAGTATTCTTTGAGGGCAAACAATTTAATGAGAAGAAAACTTTCTTGAATATTTCGACATGTGAACTTAAGAATGTTTATTCGTGATATTTAAAGTAATGATAACAAATAGGTTGCGAATGTTCTGCACATTTTAAGGTTACCAAACAAGTAGAATCTTCAATACCCATTAATTTTGAGCTAAAAAAATCGGAGTTTTGGATTAATTTAACTAATAAATTTTTCAAAATTCAGTACAGTTTTGTTCAAAGTCAGAAAGAAAATATTACGCTAATGTAAAAATATTTTCAAACACAGTGTGCTCATAAATACTCGTATGAAATTCATACAAATTCTGTTGTGGCACACAATGCTACAAACATGCAATTTGCACCCTAATTTGTAATCTAGTCTTGTCTCTTTGATTTGTGAGGGAAACAACATGTATAATTCATGAAGGGTGAAAGCAACTACGAAAGAATATCTACATATTTCATTTTTGTTTTTTAAATGAGAGGATAGGTCATGTAAATTTTCAAAACTTTCATAGAAATCCGGAGTGGGTTACGGACTACTTGATATTAAATAGTGCAAAGGTATTAGTAGTTGTTACCTATGAAGTAGAAAATTCTCGTAGATTTCGAAATGCAAGAATCTCGGATGTCATGAACGTGCACAGGACGAGAATCAGGAAACCTTCGGTTTGTCCAGGAAAAAAAAATATCTACTAATGCGAAAGTTTCAAAAATAACAACTGAACGTGCTTTATGATCGGGTTTTTTTGCCGTGTCAAATTTCGTAATTCTGAGAATAATTTCAGACAGAAAGAGTGGGGAAATGTCAATTTCTCATACGCAAATAGAAATAACACCAATGTCTGTTGTCAGATCAAATAACTTTTTAATAGTAGCGGGAATTTTAATGATAATTTGACCTAAATTTAAACAAAATATATACCTTACACCCGAAAGAAACTGATAAATACCAAACAGTAAATAGTTGGGGTTGAAGTTCTTTAAAAAACAAGGGAAGTCCTACAGTTTGTTGAGAAAGAAGTGAAGAGTGTCGCAGGGGATTATCAAACAACTATTTGTTAAAGAGTGTAAACTTTTTTGAGAAGAGATCGATTGAGAGAACAAAGTATGTAATTAATGAACACCACATTTCAGTGGTATATATATCACTAGTGATACAATAATGTATGAACAGAAGTGATATCAGTTTCGTTTTCTGGTAAAAAGGCCATCAACCTTTTGCTGATTTAAACTGATTGAACCATATTTAATGATTTTAGGTAAAGTATACTTCAAAACGCACAATCAAGGGCGATTTTCATGTCAATTTCACACTAAATTTACCGCGACCGATCAAATGACCGTTTTCCATTTGCAGTTTCAATGTATGTAGGCACGTTTAATATTAAGATACGGTTTCAATATCCGAGTGGAAATGGGCACAAAAGCATTTGGTGATTCGAGATTTTGGTAATTCATCCACCATAATATCAAAGAATCGACAGTGTTTTATGTTAAATGTATATACACCAAAGATATGATTTGTTCAGTTTTGAAGATGCATTAATAAATGTTATTTATGATTCTTTATCTTAATGCGGAATTAAAGAATACTCTAAAAATATAACGCAAATTTTCTATATTTATTCCCAATCCACACAATTCTTACGAATATTGTTTCATTAAGCCACAGAATTTGAATCGAATAATTTTGCTCTTGTCATTTACATACAGAGTGTTCCAAAAGGGTTAGAGGGGTGATAGTAAATGACGCTAAGTGGGTGAAAATGCGTCTTCAAAGTGTGATTGAGTCTCGTCAGACCTCAACCCGTTGGTCTTCTTCTGGGGTCAATCGTTTTTGAGACACCAGTGAAATTACCAGAAGACATGATAGCGAGGATCGCTGCAAGAGAGGTCAGGAAGCATCCAGAATCTTTGAGCCAGTCGTTTCTACATGCATCATTGTGCAATATGCAATGACTTCTGCGGATGCTACTTTGAACAACTTTTGTAATAGTTTTGTTTCTTCTGTATATTGCAAGCTGTGTTGTATCGATCCTGCCCACTAAATGTTTTCTATATTGACTTCTTTGTTTCTTTCTCATCACACTTTGAGACATATTTTCACAAGTCACCCTTTCAACGTCATTTGCGACCCCATGGTCCGTTGCATTTTTTTGCCGTCTTGATGCGTACTATCACCCCTCTAATTTTATCAAAACCCTTTTTGATCACCCTGCATATTGTAATGGATTTGGCCGCTTTTGAGAAAAGTTTGTTATAATATTAGTCGCTATTAAGGTATTTTTAGTGTGATAGTGGTGGAAGTGTGAGTTGGTGGTTAGGTTTCGTTTTCTGGGCCGGGAACATCACGGGTTCGATGCCAGATTCTGCCGGAGATTTGTCGTGTGTGGACTAGAGCATGTTAAATCTTCCACGTCGAAAGCCAAACATTCGAGACAGTAGCTCAAATGCAGTCCTCGTAATCTGGCTACGGTTCAAAATTACAAGGTTTGTCCCAAATTAGCTCTAACGTAGCTTTAAAATGGCTCTTAATCTAACTTTAATAAACAAACATCATCAGCTTTAACATATTTTGCAAAATAGTCAATAAATTGCACCAATTTAAACCAAGTAAGAAAAATAAATGGAATAATAAATTAATTAGTCACGTGTTAAAGTTTCGGTTATTAATTATAAACTAAAAAATTAAATTAATTATCATTTTTCTTGGCATAACTGAAAATAATTAAAATGCAGATGCAAAATCCCGGCAACGGACGAAGCTGCAAAATGAAAGACAGAGGGTGCCCAACTTGACACGTTCTTTTCTTTTTAACATCAATTCGTGCCTTTTTTTCGTCTGGGAATATAAGCGGAAATTGCTGTGTATAAAACTCTAGAGAATACCGGCACTAACTTAATGGTTTATTCAGAACAAGGCAGAGAAATTGTTTTTCTTTCGCTTCCATATTATGAAACGGAGGCTATATACTTAGTTTGGATGCATATTTGTATCATTTCCAGACGATGTTCTATTAAATAGTAATAAGGGTTTAAACGAAAAACATACATTCTTTTTAATGCTTTTTTCTTTCTAGTTAGGTAGTGTCTAATGCCACGGTTCTTAAACCCCGGCATGCGAGTTAATAGGCAAGTGATGATTCTTCTTGAGAGTATTTGCTTCTTGTAAGGCGGCTTTCAACTTCTTTCGTTCTAAATTAAAATTTATTTTTCTTTTGCCGTTTCCTTCACCCAAATTGGAGAGGTTTATTTGCTGAAAAACTTTTAACTAATATATGGTTTCATACGGAAACTAGTATTTCACGGCTAAAAAAGGAAAGATTAATGCTAGTTGGTAATAAAATATTTTTGTAATTGTCTAATCAGTTAACAATATTTATAGAGGGTATTCCTTTTCTGTTCTCTGTTTTCTTCGTTTCATCCAAACAGTATTAATGAAATAATAATGGTGTCAGTATTTAATTTTTTTCACAATGATGCTATAGGGTTACGGTGACATAATGGTAGAGTCAATTTCCTAACGGTTTAGTTTAGTTAGATCAACGTCCCGTTTTGAAACTACACGAGGGATAGTTTGGGATACAATTCGTAATTTTAAACCATAGACAGATAATGAGGACGAAATCTGATCTGGAGCAGGAATGCATTTGACTTCGACGGATTAAACGTGTATCAGGCTTGTATGGTGGGTGTTCTTTGTAATAGGGTCTCGAACCCAATACCCTCTGGTCCCGAAGCCTAGCTTCAAGATTTGAGGGTTACAGGAGGAATCGAGTCTCAAACTCGCCTGTTACCCTCCCATCACGAACCTAAGACTTTATTACTAAGTAATATAGGCTCCGCAATCTAATCCACAAATGTACTGCTCAAGTAAAAATAATCATTACTTAGCTTCTTGATTCAATCAGACTTTTTAATTAACGCTGTTAATCCTTTTTCCTTCCGTTTCTTGGCTCCTTTTTATATTCAACTTTTCCTTCAAACCAGTTAGCTTCTTTACTTTCCATAAACCTTGTCTATTATTAATTTGTGAAGATATATTAGCTCAGAATATCTACTTTTGGCTAAGACGCCCCAGTTTGAAAAAGGAGCAAAGTATGGGATGGTTGATATAATATTTACAAACTAGGTGCGAGCTACTTTATATCGAGACCAGAATGATGAAAGCATTTGAAACGAATCTCAAAATATGAGCAAACGAAGAACAGAAAAACTCTTTGACGAATTTGTTTCTCTGAGAATTTTCCACGTGTTGTCGATGGACTACTTATAATCGGATTATAAAAGGCTGCAGAGAAATTTTCTAAAACATGATACGTGGAGTTTAACGAAAACACCTGACATCTTTCGCTTTCGGTAGAGTAGGCTTTGCAATAAGCAACTACAACACTGAATACAATCATTGCATAGATCATTCGGTATTTACTAGACGAAAGAAAACTGGAGATTATACACTTCTAGAGAAATACTACAGCAATTTTCGAAGGACTGGTTTTAAATTTAGAATCTCTCGCTTCTAAACAATTCCCACTTTCCCTTTGTATTTCACGGAATTTATGGAAAGACAGTTTATTCCTTTCTGTTTATAGGCTTATGCAAAAAACTAAATTCACTCGCAATAAATTACATCACAGAAAGCTAGCCTTGTTATGAAGTAATATTCGCTACCGAAATTTTACCAGCCGTCTTAACTTAACCCCTTGCCTGTCTTTGTGATAGCAGTACGCTTCATTATGGCTCTTAATATTATGTTCTACACTATTATGTGCTAATATTTAATTAACTCAATTTTTGTTATGATTTGATAAGTATTTAAGATAATCTTAGGCATACTTTTCCACACACCTCAAATCTTATAACGAATCAATTTGTTTATTCATTCAAAAATGCTGTGTATAAATGCATAAAAAATGTAATTTAAAACTCAATTCTAGTTTTATAACGTTAGTTCGTTACTAATTGGCAAAATAAAATTTCCCAAAACATACAAAACTGTAGCTACGAAAATATTGGAGTTCATAAAGATATCAGCTTATTTGCCGGATATACTATACAAGAGAAGAAAAATGTTGAGAATAATAAGTGAGCTTTCAAATGCGAAAACGGAAGAAATTAAAATATCTGTGAAGTTGAGAAATTAATAATTGGATATATCAATTATTTATTTAATGAAAACATCGGTGATTTAGGATCGTGAAAACGCTCCAAAAACCAGCAATCAAATTCACACAAATTTTAAAATTTCGACTCGATTTCTAGTTTATTGCCTTAGAGCTCCTGTTGTCCGCGTTTTACAATACAGTAAACCCTCGATATAACAGAACTATTAGGGTATAAATACGTCCGCCAAATCGAAATTCCGTTAAATCGTGAATCGTCTTACGAACAATATATGAAATAAGTTTTTACACTTGAAATTGCATTGTATTATGAAAATGTTAAATATTTAATGTAATATCATTCTATTAAGAAAAATCTTTTTGATACTACGTATTAGAAGGGTGTAAAAAAGCTCAAAAACATGACCCAATGAAAAAAATATATGTCTTATAAAATTTTGCGGTTTTCAAAAGTCTTAACACGTATCAATTTAAACTTTAAATTTCTTTTTTTCTATTTAATTCTCTGCATTTTCAATTTCTTGCCGGCTAAAGGAATGCATAACAGTTTGGTAAGCGATTTAAGTTAATATCAAATGTTCTGAAAGAAATTAACTTTTGGAACAATTGTATACAAATCGGTGCAATATAAACTGTAACATAATGTTTTATAATTTATAGAATGAGCGTCTCTATCCCATTATGATTTAGTGACTGAAAATAATAAAGATTATAATGATATAAAAAATGATGTTGAAAGAACGCATCTTTAATTCTGAATTAATTTTGTCCAGTCTAAGATACCATATCGATAGCAGGGCTAGACTGTGTAAAAAATAAAGTCTTCAGCTCACAGTAAAAACATCTGATATATATTGACTTATGAACGCGATGTCATAAGAAAACCTTTATTTAAATAATTTTTCATTAGCATATATTTCAAAGAACAATTGTCATGTTTTATTTAGTTTTTGAAAAGTATTAATTTTTATTTTTGTTAAGTATACTTTTCTTATATCTATTTGAATCTTTTTCCAATTTAGAAAATAATTTTTTGCAAATTTTCTAAGTGAATAATGCTATCGAATTGCATATATATGTAAAATTTTCAAGTTAAATCTTTAGAAATGTATAGTAATGAAGTTGTTAACATCTTTTTCTCTCATACCTTGGTTTGATTCTTTATTTGGAATCTTAGTTGTTCGTTTGCATCATCGTGTAAATAGATTTCCATTAAAATCTATTTATCTGCAAATCTGTTAACTTTTTTGTTCTATAATTCGACTTATTCATTTCTTCTATGTGTTATAAAATGGAATTTTATTGCCTCAACATAATTTCTTCGAAAAATTTTCACCTATTCGATAAAAAAGCTATTAATGCATTTTGTATTATTGTTCATGATGCTCTGTTTTAAGAAATTCATTGTCACTGAAATGCACCATTATGTTTTGAATGCTAATTCAGGAATTTTCTGGCAAGTTATTATTCTTCCTCTTTTCGACCAGTGCAATATTATGAATTTATTGTGCCTGTTTTTTATTCCAAATTTCTTGATGTATATATCTCTCAGAATCAACAGAATATTTGACGTTTTGGATGTTTATTAGCTATGACAATATCCAATAATTTTTGTTATACCGAAAGAGAAGTGATTGATGCGAATTAAAGAATAATTGCTTGCTCCATTAAAATAAATGTAATTATTAATTACAAACATCGGTATACTTCTAATTGTTATTTGATAATTTCTTGATCAAGACATGCAAATTCTTGAAAGCAATGGATTCTAATAGAAGTTACCTAAACCTATGGGTAGAAGTTCTTCTCATCCCCCTATTTTACCTAAAAAAGCTAACATTGAGCATTATTCGCTGCCCCTGAGGACGTTGAAAATTTGAGAAAAAAACATACGAATGGGGTGCAAAATAAAACGAACACTTGTGAAAAAGTATGCTGCATTTTGCAACAGCAGTACAACTATAGCACCTGGCCCCGAAATCTGCCACCAAACGGTTGTGAAAGGGAAGGTCTTACAACCACTGCCATGGGAGTTGCATACATCATCGTACTAATAGATGCTGCAATGTTAGACTGACTAGACTTTCAAAGTAAAAATGTTGAAGCGGTCTTAGTTCCAGCCTGTAGTCTGGAAACAGCAAACCTTTGAGGTGTTAAAGGAGAACGGTATCAGCTGTTACAAGAGAATGCACTAAAAACAGTATCATTACTTCTTTAGAGCACAACAGCAGACGGATGACTAAACTGACTGAGTAGTTTCGACAGGAACTGCAATACACAGCGGCCCGAAAGAGCAAGCAGTCGAAATTACAGATAACATCGACAATGAAGAGTCAACTCCAGTACTTGGTTTCAACCAAAACTGTCGAAAGGAAAACATTTATGATAGAGTGACCATTCTTCATAAATTGTTGATTATCTTTCGGATTGTTGTCAAGCATTTCCAATAATGCAGAGCTCACCGAGGCAGTGGCCCATAGCAATAGCAACAAGTCATTTGGCTCGATGAATCATATAGATTTGATTCCACCTTTCCGGGTAATGTCATGTCTGAAGAACGTCCAGATAAGCGATTACTCTTGATTGCCTCTTGCCGACTGTTAAGCGCGGAGATGGCTCCTTGTTGGTAAAGGGTAGGATATCTTGGTATGTTCTTGGCAAGGAAAGTCTCTGTAAGAAAAAAAATCAAAGTTTATCATTATCGGAACATTTTGGGGAATCAAGTCCATTCTTTTATCTAAACTTTAATCACTGAAGATCCATAGATTTTAAAAGAAGACAGCGCCTTATCTATATAGTTAAGTGTGTTCAAGTAGGGTTCAAAGACCATGATAATGAATGGCATATCTGGTCTGTCCACCCCGATTCCTTGACTTGAACACTATTGAACATTTGTGGGATATTTGGAAACCAAACTTAGTCCTCGAATTCCTTCTCTAATCAATACTTCAAAATTAGAGGCTGTTCTGCTTCATGAATGGCGTATGCTCCTTAACATGACTTCTACACCTCTAGGCAGTCCTCCAACGGCGCGTACAATGTGCATACTCATTCTAAGAGCGATCAAAGTTCAATAGGCAAAAATTATTTCATATTTCTCAGGTGTTTGTTATATTTTGTCCCTATCTGTAAATATTCATATTCACAAAGAGTTTGAATTTTTTTTTTATTTATGTCAAAAGTGGGCACATGTCTATCTCTGACCAATGATATATTGCATGAAGCAAATGCTACAAATATTCCTTGTAAAGAATATCCTTTACTGAATTTCCTTACTCATATTTCGAAAATTTATAATTACGCATTTTTTTTCTTTTCAGCTGAATTTTGAAGGAAGTATCACAGTAACATATCTAGAATCAATAGCACTTTAGAGACGCTGAAGTAGAAATGTTGTTCTATCTAGAAGAAACATGAATGGAAAGCGATAGTTTCGAGATTGCAATAGCTTCTACTTTATAATGTATACAACTGATATTGAAAAGCACCAAAATTTATGAAATTCTTATGAGTAAAATTTTTAACCTATGACATGATGGTGAAATGGTTGCCGTGTTACAAATAATTTGGATCCATTATTTTTATGTCAAAAAAATTTAACTTAATTTAATTGATAAAGAATTTCAAAAGTGCTGTATATTTTTCTTTTAATTAAAAATTTTGAGTTAAAAATATGCGATTTTTCCTTCATTTTGCTTTTTGAATTTAATATACAGAACTGATGAGCACCATTCTGAAAACGTTAACTTAGCCCCTTGACAGACGAATTTCTTTTACCATCTAATTAGATAATCCATTCTGTTTTGGGGATTTTATTTTATTTCATTTCACCTAAGAGCCTTAGTGATGCATGAGATGTTTAAGTGCGTCTATGAAGTTTTGGTTTTTTAAATAAATGGCTTGCAATGAATTAATTACTGCTTTCAGTATGAAACATTCGATAGCCGGAAGCACGAGGCAGGCAGATTATTGCTAGAGAAAGGGTTAATCAAGAAGGAAATGATCTTAGCTTTAGAAAATCGCTTTCAATTTCTTGAATTCTGAGTGTAAAATTTAATTTAATATTTTCTGTTATATTCGAATTATGATAAAAAGATTCAGTATTTTTATTTGCACCATGGCAATTCAGATCATATTGTTAGCACGCTTTAAAGAAACATTAACAATACCTGTTTTCTCTTATTTAACTTCTCTTGCTGAAAATACCAATAACTCTCTTGATCGGTAACTAAATTCTCGTGACTGGCAAGATGAAAAAAGTAGCGTAAAGTATTGATATTATAAACAAAAGAGAAGATTTCAACGTCTTTTGGCCTAAATTCAGCAAATGAAATATGACATATGGTTAATTGAATAGTGCGATTAAAATCATGAACAGCACATTTCAAACAGAAAGAAAATATTCCCCGAATCTTCTTAGAATGGAATTATTTGACTAAAACTACCTTTAACAAATACAGCAATCACTGAAACAAGAGATTTGCAAACATAGATTGAATAAATTTAATCACAATTCTTTGGAGGAATGCAAGGTCGTGGGATGAAGCTTTTCAATAGATAGTGATTGTCTGGGATTTTGGAACAAGGAAACAAGAAAGGAAGTGCGGTAACCCTCTGCAAATATAGATCAAAAGCAGAATTCGGAAAACATGAGCTTAATCATGAAGGGGACTATTTTCTTTGCGCAAGGAAATTGTTTCCATTTTCTTTACTTCTGAAAATAGAAAGAATCTATATAAAGGTTGTGGCATCTGGATATCAGCAAACTAGGCTGCACTTAGAAACAAGTTAAAATTATTCTCATTAAATAATCATTTAGAAACAAGTTAAAATTATTCTCATTAAATAATCAGAACTTTCTTTTCCCTTGAGTAATAATAACGTTTCGATTTAATTTTAATGACTCGATTGCTTGAAAACAGCATTTTTTTTTGGGGGGGGGTAATGAAATTGAAGTCGATGTTCTTGATACTATTAAAAGAACCAGAGTCGGAATGGATAACCTGCTTGGTGTACATTTTTTGTGATGCACACTTAATGTCCTAGAAAAGACTTGAGATTCGAAAATTTGATGGGGCGCTTTTAGAAATTTCCATCTTCAGTGAAGAGAAGTTATTTTGAACTTTTGAAATAAATGTTTGCTAATGTCGAATGAATTTTTTCGTACATTCGAAAGAAAAAAAAGGGATTTTACATATGCAGGTTTTTAAATATTTATTAACATATTACAATAGTTATAAGATATTGGAAACAATTTGCTATAATATGAGTTAATTTTTGATTGAATTCATTATTAAAGGATAAAAACGCTACTCTATCTGCTTTTTCTATTAAAGGTTTTCATTGATTTGGCTGTTATCGAAATGCAATTTATTTGATTGCTGAATGATCATAAGTTTGAAAAATAAAACAAACTTGATTATAGTCCCCTTTTAGTAACTATACTTATGAATTTTCGAAGTAAATCAATTTTCATTTCATTTCATTCTGTTGCGATACTCTTCATTTTTTAGTACGTTTTGAAATTAATGCAAAATGCGTATGATCTCCATGCATGCTGCACTTAGAAATGAACGTAAATAAAAATGAACGAAAAGATTTTATTTTAAATACAATGGGGTTTTGAACAACTTATTTTACTATTTTACCATTTTAAATTAATTTCATTTAAGGAAAAAATATATTTTCTCTTTAATTGATCATATATGAAAATCTCTTTAAAACGGTTTACTTAGAAAATTTAGACGGGCTTTTTTTTCTATGCATTTTATCTTACTTGAGCAATTTTTTTGCAATTAACATGCCTTTCCATCTTCCTTAAAGGTTGGCAATTTCTACCTTTTGGGACAATCTATTTATTATAACGTCCGCTGGAAGTTAATTAAAAATAATAAAAATGCCAGTCAGCTTTTGCATCATTAACTTAAAAGATTAGTTCGGACGGTTTTTCAATTTTTCTAGGGTTTTATCTCTGAGTTCTTGTCTATGGAAATATATCATTGCTCTTAAACGCTGTTTATTTTCCAGTTTTCTTAATGTTGCGTTTGAATCGGAAATTTTAAAGTTTACGGCACTTAATTTAGGAGGGGATATTTCATCTATTTAGATTGCAGAACAAGCAATTAAATATTGTAATTGAAAGCCCGATTAACAATTAAGAACTAAGGCACGATAAGCAAGGGTATAATTGGCTGGCTTATCTTCATTTCTCTCAGCTAAATCTTCTTATTCTGCCATCGAGCACAAAAACATATGTGTCGTCATTGGCCAGTATGCATTGCAGTAGGACAGGCTTCTTAATTTCGTACTTCCAGAGTGTAAGCAAACTTCCTTTTCCGACAGAAAAATTTTGCAGCGACCACAAAACTCAAATGCCAATACATTTAATAAAAGCACACATTTATTTGTGTATTTAAAATTGTTTTTTATTTCAATTATTTACCACTTTTTACTCCAAAATTAATAATTCATTATTATAGATATTATAATAATGAAACTTGTTCACAATTTTTTCTTAAGATCAGTACTAGATGGCGCCACCCGTAAAGAATCAAAATTTAGTTAAATTAGTCGATTAACTGATAATTATGTTCTCAAAATATTAAAATAATGTGTTTTCATCTAGGGCACACAAGTCTACAAAGTTTCAAAATTCTAGTACATTAGGAATTGGATGAAAAATCATCGATAGAGAAATTCCATCTCGACAAACTGAAACAAGTTATGATAAATAAATATGTTTAGGAAGATAATGAAGCGTTAATTAATGATGACTAAAAGGAAAATGAAATAAAAATTTAGCAAATTTGAATTAAATCTTTTGAGTCAAGTTGATTCATTAATTGTTTTTTCTCAGGAATGTTGAAAAATATGAAAGCTTTGTGGGAGATTTTGCGATTCCACTTCGGGTCGCGTCTCACAATTGAAGTAGTAGCCTTTTAGTAGGAAGAAGCAAAGAAGAGGAAAATACATAGAATCGAGATGCAATTCGCTTGTTATACATACCCTCGAGAATCAAAGAGTGAATGAAATTTTTGGAGATTTTGCTTTTTAAAAATCTCTAATTTAAATGTCTGTAATTTTGGTGCTTCAAACATGTTTTAGTCACTGAGAATATATGAAGAAATACATTCTTTAAATTCTTTTTTGTAAACTGATTTTTTTAGACAGAAGTTAATTTTTGTATTAACCTTAATACTACCACCCATGATTTAGTTTAATTTTTAATAAAGAAGAATTTTGATCGCAAACAACGTACGTGACTAATTTATTAAGAATAGTTAATTATTTCTGTATAATTATTTACGTTTTAGGATATTAAGTATATTGACAGTCAAAGCTATTTCAGGTATGTAATGGTTGTTGAAAAATCAATTAATTCAACTATAATTATGTAATACAAGCAAGTATTTCTTATTTCCGGCACAACCGTACAGACGAAAAAGTTTCAATGAAGTTCATTATTAAACATGTAATTTGAAGCTTCATTTTCGGATATTTCCTCGCGTCATACACAACACGGGTCTGTTGCGAAAACGAAATTAAATCTTTGAAAACATGCGTCATCATTGTCCATGGACTGCTTTATAGAATATTCTCCGAGGCCATTTCTTAGCTAAGTCCGCATGGAAATAGCAACATGCATCTTGATATTCTATCAGAAAGCAAAAATAATTTAATGCAGCAGCATCTTTTTGAATAAAAAAATAATAAAAAGTTATTATACGAGAAGAATTTCACTGAGAGCATCAGGTCTATGAAACTGAGTATTTTCTTTCTAGGAAAAAGTTCTCCATAACGTCTCAAATAACTGGAAGTGCGCTTTTTTATAACATTGATTTATTTTTGGAATTTATCTACTTAAAATCCTAATTTGGAAAATTTTTTCCGTTGTTATGGCTCAGGGATATGAGGAGAGAATTTGCGTTCACCTCTCCTCCTGTCATTTTCTGTTTCACATTATGGAATCTTTCCTCCTCATACCTTAAATTGAGATTCAACGGAAAAGATGATCATTTAACAATGATATTCAAAACGATTTCTGCTTGTTTAAAATGTTTTTACGTACTTTTATTTAACTTGATTTGTTTCATTGCAGGTATCAATTCGTCATTCTATATAATCAGTTTCCCTTAGAGTCTTGGGCTGAATTATGTGCAGCTCAAAAATCTATTTTCTACTGGTATTAGGAAACACGAAGCAATTACTGGATGCCTTAACAGAATGGAGAACCGTCTATAAAATAAATATTTTGAGATATTTGCTGATTTTCAAAACAATATAAAAAAGTTCTAATGCTCCATTTACCCAAAAGTAATTATCGCATAATCTCAACTTAGCTGTGCGACGGACTAATGTCATTTTACATAACCAATTCACCCCAATTAGGTACGAAAATTTAAATTCATAAAACAGTAGTTGGTTCCCAGTAGCGTGTCCAATTGATTTTGACCGTCACATTGATTGAGGAATGATACGATCTTTATTTCCATCCGATAATGGAACTCTTGATACGAAAAAGTGAGAAAAATTCCATGAAAAAAGAAAAGAAATTGCTGGAGGGACCAGGTCTAATATAGGAGTAGCCACGGGAGCTAGTAAATGAACGGCCACATCAGTTTTGAAATTTTAAGCTATTTCAGTAATTCATTTTTATACCTGTATTCCAACATCAAAGTGAAAGACAAGTTTTAGAATGTGGCAAAAACATATTAAAATTGATGGAGCTCTACGATTATAAAATTCTTCATCGTATCACATGATTAGGTCATTCTGAACACTATGGGCTGGGCATGATACAATTATCTATGAAAATTTACTTGCTAGATCGTTTATCCAATATAAAATGGGTATGCATATTATTTAGATCGGTACTATGTTAAGGTTCTTATATTCGTAATTTATTATTTTAGTGTCAGTAACAAGCGTTTGTTTAAATGAAATTCTTAAGAAGGCCTTTACTGTGTGGTGTAGTTTATTTTAATTAATGTTTATTTTCGGCAAATAATTCCCTTATTTTGTGTTAAGACACTTAAAAATTTTCCTTGTTGTAATTCTTTGTTTAAACTTGCACAAAATTGTTTTTTTTTTCTTTCTTATGCACTTTTGAACTCTGGACAGCTAGCTTCTTTTTTTAACTGTATACAACCCCCTGCAGACTACGACCTTTTTTCCTTCCACTTTTACTGTGTATACTCCCCCTTTCCCTTGAGAAACGCACGTGCATGTTGAATCGCTGTAATTGCTTTTTGAACCCCCGTTAAGCTTGAAATTAAAAATTGTTTCTTGAGTCCTCCGCTCCTTTGTAGAAAAGGATCCGAATCTCCCATTTTACTACTGAGGTCAATTTCACTTCCTGCCATTTATGACTCCTTGACATAAGCGTGCAACGGACCACCCAAATTTTACTATCCTGACGCGACAAATTGTCTGTTTTACACAATAACCTTTTTCGAACCTTGTCCAGTTTGATTAATTATCCTTTGGGTGTCAGGGCAATACCTACCCTTTTTTTTCTGAGAATCCTCGACCTCCAATCAGGATAGAGTCCTAGCTTTCCAATTGGCTATCTGCAAGTCCTGCTCCAAGCTACCTGCTGAGACGTGCACAAGGGGTTGCTGGTCTGGTTGGCGAGTTTCTGAGGACTGTTTGGCGTCTTGGCGCAACTAAATTAATTTTGGTTTCTATGCCTTGCCAATAAAAAAAGCTTGACCTTTGGCTCTGGAAGAGAGCGATGAAGGAATGGCTTGGTACGGCATCTTATTTTGGGATAAGAAGAGGAGATGACAAGTGGAGAGGAACATTTTTTTCCAAGCAACATTTTTAGAGGGAGGAATTGGCAACATCTAAAGGAAGAGAAGCGGGTTTTTGATATCGTAAGGCGGCCATAGCTAACGAGGTGATTACGAGCAAGGGAGAAACTTTGAAAGTGCGTGCTTGAAGGAGATGATGCGCTAAGAAAGTAAAGCGTTTTCCTATTGGGACGAGTCGTGGTTACCAACGGCTGAAGGCGAATACAGACGTCATGCCTGCAAGTATCTTTCATCGAATGTCAACCAAGTGCCTCGCCTGCTGAATCTGGAGAGGCTGACGACTAAGCACCAGCGACGACTTTGAGCCGTTTGCAGGACAGCCATCATGATGTCGGACCGTTATGTGGAGCTTGCATCCAGCCGCAAGATCATGTCAAATCCGAAGAGCCTGTAAGCTCCGTGCAACACCAGTGGAGAGCTACCCATCAGACTGCTTAGAGCCTCTCGGTGCTGACTCATCTGAATGACTTGGACTGTAAAGAAGCTCGTGTGTGTACAGACGCAACTGTGGTCTAAAATATAGAATCTGCGCCCTCTGAGACTCCCACCCTGGCTGCCAACTTTCCTTGTGTATATCCCTGAGACAAACCAAAACGTCCAGCATGTGATATAAAGCTAAGTGATTCCCTTTTTTGTATTTGTCTTGGTACCGTTAAGCTTCGTTTGAGATAGATGTATATTGGTTTCGGCTATAATGATAAAATGTGAAGTGATGTGCAGATATCCTGAATATGAAAAATACTGACATAATGGGAGAACAGATTAAATATTTGTTTTTGTAAGAATCATGCTTAAACTTTAATGTGCAAAGCTTGGGGATTAATGTGTAATTAGAAAGATAATGAAATGATAATTGAGGAGATTAGGTTTTATTATTACAGGTCTCAATATCCAAATAGGATGTAAAAGTTAGGAGTTGTTATTAGTATAAGAAGTAGGAATTTAAGAATGCTAGTAGAAATTGAGCATCAATTTAATTGATAACATTTGTTGCTTCTGCGAATGATCCACATGCTTCATTGTATTTTCTGTATGCCATTAACTCGCTCATGTGTCAACATATATATTAGTGACTTTGTTTTTGTTCAACAAAATGCTTATGTCATGTTTTACATTTGTTAGGGGGTCACTACTCAAATTCAGCCTGTAATGTGTTTTTTCTTGATCCATCAAAAATTGTGTGTTAATCCAGATTTTTAGTAAATGTGCTCCCTTATATCATGTTATGCTCCACTAAATAATTTTATTTTAAAATTCTTAAAAAAACTGAAGTTAATTTATCATAACAGTCTCTGTCATTTGTTCATGTTTATATTTTATTCCTCACTATGTCATAACGGATTATCCAGGTCTGGAGCTACCTTTTAAAATTATGTCTGTGTATGTTACTTCCTGGGGTTATTGCTAAAATATTTTTGAACACAACGCGGATTGCTTAATTTACTTGAATGTACTTTATATAAGATCTTTTATTTGGATCCTGATTGCATAAGCTCTTTTCTGAAATCTAAATTAAAAGTAAAATTAAGCTAATTAAAGTAAAATTAACACAACAACTGCTTAACCATGTCAAATGCAACCGTTCAGACAAAAAACATTAAAGTGCTTAGGTTCCTAATTTATACATAAAACATATCCAATTTTTGTAGCGTTCCACTAACAAGATAAATTAGAATGACTATAAAAATAATAGTATTATTTTACACAAATGAGATTTCCAAACGAATTTATCTGAAAACTGAACTTCAAGAAATATTGATTTCAATTTTTTGTTAGTTTCGTAAAACTTCTCTAAAATCTTTGAAGTGGCAAACCACACATGAAAGGATTTGAGTCGTTCAAATGAATTAATCGTGTGCCACTGAATAATTATTCAATAAATTAAGCAGAGAAAATAGGTGTCTATCGCTTGAATTTAATTAGATATGTGCACCAAAATTTTTATAACGATCCAGTATTTCCGTCTGACATTAGAAAAGAAGAGCAAGTTTAAACCAAGAGGAATAACTGAATCGTTATTATCGAAAGCTAAAAGATTTAATTAATTTTTTAGAATTAAAGAATTTTTTCCTTCATTTTATTCAGAACTTAAAACTCAAATGACTTCCTGAAATTGGAAATTTTGTGTTTCTGGAAATTTTGTGTTTCTGCAATTTTCGTGTTACATCAAAGGCAGGCTAAGTGAGTTATAAATCGATTTCGTATATCAGGGACGCAGAATTTAAATTCATGCTTGACAATAGGAGTCGAAAATTGTGTCTTCTGAAAGAAGTTGCCTTTTAAAACTTCTGTAAATAGGTTTCGTAATACTTTTGCATCGTCAAATGAAAAATTTTCAAAAATAATTCACAAATGTCCATCGGCTTTTGGCTAAATTCGAAATATGACTACTTTTTAAGGACCATTTCTGCAGTTAGCTTCTAGCGCTACACATATTTTTTAATAAATTATTTTTATTTATAATTTTCTTAAAAATTTTAGATAAAACATATATTTTTATTTTTTAAGAATTTAATAAAAATGAAAAGATAAAAAACCTGCTTTTATTAATGTACTTAAAAAAAGGAATTTTTTTTTTATAAAAAAAATCTGGGGGTCCAAACAAAAGCGTCAGAACGAGAGGCACTCATAGACATACTCAAAGGAAACCTGGAATTCTCATCCCATTCATAAGATGTTTTAATTTTTAATGAATATTTAGGGATTTTCTTTCTTATAATATTCACTGTTGTTTCATTTCCTCATCGCATTATTTTCAGAGGCTCACGCTTTGACGTTTTTGCGTGACCCCAGATTTTTGATCAAGAACTCACTAGTCAGAGTATACAAACAATCAATTCATTTTCAAGGCATTCTGACTGTATTTGAAATATGCAAATTTTGTGCAGAAATAAAACCCTGCAAAAATGACGGTCGAATCGAAAATTATTACAATTAAAAATAATTTGAACTGAATATACAAGTTGGGGGGGGGATTTCTTATTATTTTTATCAATACTATTCAGCTTTCAGCTTTTCTAACACAGTCTTTTAGATGAAGTTCAAGCACTTGTTCTGACGGACGATACATTTTCATAAAGCCTTTGTTTAATATCAAACCAGTTACAGATCAACTGGTTGTCATGATAACCTCAATGACTGGATTTCATTCTTCATTCGTTTTTGCAGTGTTGCCAATAAAACAAGAAAACGACTGTCTGAGGCAAAAATTTAATTTAAATTAATTTAATTAAAATTATTATTTAATTATTATTAATTATTTAATTAAAAATTAATTTAATAACATTAATTTTCAAGTTATAAAGCAATATTTTCAACAAAAAGTTAATTAATTTACTAACTAATACGTTTAAATAAGTTTAAAACTGAAAAATAATTTTGGCTGCCCAGATTCGTCAAAAATCCCACTGTGCGACGGTGACTATTTGTAAATATCAGATATTTATTGCAACACATTTGCTTGATTTAAACAAATTTATCAGCGTACATTGACAGCATTCGAGTAAATGGCATTTATTTCTTCATCTGTCTGATATCATTTGGTTTCTAGTGTCATCGAAAATTGTATCTTACAGTTTAAGCTTGAAATTTTCAAAACAATTTACCATTTTCATTATGCTTCCGAAAAGCAGCAACTTCTGATTTCTTATTATCTTCTAGTCATGTAGCTATTGTACTTGCATTTACTCATAGCACCTTTACAAAAAAGGATTATCAGACTTGATGCTGAAATGAAAGCTTACCTGCTTAGTAATATACAGAGCCTTTACTAGCTTTTTAAACTTTAAATTTGAATTGTTTTATGTTGCCAAAAGCACACTTTCAGTTTTTTCATATTACAGCATTTTTTATTTTACTCTTCAGTAACAGGCATGTGTCCTTTAGGAAAATATAATATTTTTTCAATTGTATAGAATATTTTTTAAATGTCAATTAGGCTTAATAAATTTGAAAAATAATTTATTTACCTACGTTGCATAATATTGGATCTCCTGAATGATCGCTGATGTTTCGCCAATTGCATTCCGTATTTCCAGGATTCTTACCATTTCGAATATTTATTGATAGCGCAATTATTTTCTCTCCTTTCCAATTAACTGATCAAACACGCTTTTGTGTATCGTCCATAATATGTTATTTTTAGTTGCTCTTTCTGCATTCAAATGTTTTTCTCCTCTACTGTAAGAGAGCTTTGACCTCATAAGTTTATATATGAATGTTTAAGCACATTGTCTTCTTATTTTTTACTGGCAGAAAATTAATTACGGATAAGTGCTCAAATTGACGACTGCAAAATAATATTTTTCTTATCTTAAGCCATCTTTGAGATTGCATCAGAGTTTCGAAGGGAATATGACTGTTTTTTCAATGAATAGTGATTTTAAAAGCTTTGGCGTTTGTTGGCGCGCCAACTGCATTTGGCGTCGGGGTGCATAAATGTATGATGCCAAAGATTGTTGGTTTTTAGGTAGATGATTTGTGGAACTCATGGAGTGAAGACGCCTGTATGGCTTCTGAGCAAAGAGCTCAAACGTTTAAGTTAAAATTTTCCTCTCATTAGGAGTTCCACAAAAATAAAGATATTTTAACTTCAGTCCGTTTGTCATTCCTGAGCTATCAGGCATGGGCAGCATCAATTCAAACGGGGTGAATGAATATAAATTGATGCAAGTTAGTTTTAAAAAATGTATGGGGTGTATACCATTAATTGTAATAAGGCACTAAAAGAGATAAAGTATTTAAAAATGATCACTTCTGAAAAAGTTGCTTATTCACACAAAAACCCACATTTGTTTGAATTTAACGAGGTTCTTTGTAATTCTCATAAATGAACGTGCTGGCAAAATTTGTTTTGACAATCATAAACAAAATTTGACAGCAAATTCATAATAAAATTTTAGATCAAATTGATTTCAAAAGGATGAAATCATCAAATAGTAAGTAATAAATCAAGGTCACATGTTGATTCTCCACACTGCTAAACAAATCCCTTTCCGAAATTCCTTTTATTACTATTTATAGATCGTGGTGACCGTGTATGTGGCCTACTTGATTTTTCCACACCTCTAAGCATATTCCTTCCTGAAATTCATCTTTTTACTCAATGCAACACTCATAGGTCGTGGTGATTGTGTATATGGACCTTATACATGTAGAAACTTTTGTCACGAGTACTTTAACCTCACCCTGGAGTGGCACTGAAGCTTGGAAAGTCAGTTACCATCTCGTGTGGCCTCCTCTTCTTCCGATCGAGGTTCAAAATTAAGCTGTTCACACTCATTAATTCTCGTGTATTTTAAAATCAGAAGTTAATAAAGCAATCAAATTCTGCCTTAAATGTTGATGGCATTAGAATTTCCTTCAGTGGCAAATATTTAAAATCTAGAGCATTCATATCCTTTCAAGATGTAGTTCCATGGGGAGAATGCAGATTAGAAATATGATCGTATATTTAATTAGTTTCAAATTTTTACTAAACGCTTACGCTGTTCATGGTTATATAGCTAGAAATTGATGATAGATGTTATTTACAGAGAAAGGAACATAAAATGTCCTTTTAACTGAAAAAGTTACTCTTGTGAATTAAAGAAAAGTTCCGGAGAAGCCTCGTCTCTATTCGCTTCAAGAAAGCATTACGGCCACTTACTACCCGGCTTAACTATTTTTTTATGAACTCCCTACTTATGCATCAGCATACATAAAGGAGGGTTGTTAGAGGATGTTTTCCTCTTTTCTTCGGAAAGGGGCGGTTTTGACAATGTTTTAGTCGAGATATCCTTAAGGATACGTTTGTTTTCTAGTAATAGAATTGAATATCCCTTTTTCTCAGATATCCCACCTAGTGGACGCTTATATGGATGTAATTTATCCTATAAAATGTGTTTTACAGACCAGAAGTTTTATATTGTATTTTCTTACCATACAAAGTAGTCAACACTTTTGATGAAACCCCTTCACCGAAAGCAAATAGTTGAGTTGAGAATCTTTGGTGGCAGCAATGTCATCACATTTTGTTGAGAAAGCAATTTATTTGTATTAATTTGTGAATTCGAAAATAATTGAGTTTTTTTGGTCTCCAACATATATTCAGTGTTCTTTATATTTGTTAATCCACATAGTCTGCTTCTGTGCAATAAAAATAGTTTTTTTACTGTTGTTTTTTACAGCTTAATTCTTTTAATTGTATTGAGATAGAATTGTGTTATTATTTCCCTAGTCTCTTCAAAATAAGTTTATTTTTTGGATAGGATGCATATTGAGCCAAGAAAATTAGTTTTCGTGATAATACTTAGGTATAGCAGTGTTGTCGGGGTTTTGAAGATTTTGTAATATGTTTTGTTTTCTGTTTAATTCAAAATGACAGTCATTTATTGGTGTGAGATATGCTTAGTCATTACCACCGAATTTTTTTCTATTTTTTCAGTTTTTGTTTAAAACCAGTTTAGTTTTTTTCTATCTATTTATTTTTATAGCTGCAATATAATCCATTATTTTCTCTTGAAATTTTAAGCTAAATTTACTCTTTCCCAATAAGTGAAGTATCGGTCCACTTTCTGAAATTTTAAAGTGCCTAAAGTTGGTTAATTATGGGACCAAAACTAAAGAGAAATGCTTTTGCGATTGATCTGCACCGTTTATCGAACGAATGCATTCTTTTGAAATGTCAAAATGAGGAATGAAATAGGACGATTATTGAATTTTTCAAGGATTAATTAACTTTACAGCAAATAATTAAAAAAAACCATATTTTATTGGAAATAAATCTCATGCTGTTTATGATTGGCATCAATTAATGGAATAACTTAGATGATTTCAAGAGTTTCTAGTTGACAAGACGCTGTTATTAAAGCTGGTATTTGGCTAATTGACAAAATGAAATTTGTATATATACTAGTGGTGAGTTAGACATTAAATCAGAGGAGCTTTCTTGTTTTGCAATTGGCAGGTGACAGTGAGGATTTTGATAACCTAGTTTTCTCAGCTAAAAATTCAGACTCTTTGTAAGAAAACAGCATAATTCACTTCATTTAAGTTTTTATTTAACTTTTTTTAGTAATTTACTTCATTAATAGACCTACCTGTAAGAATATATTAACTGATTAAAATTATCACCAATTGAATGAATTTGCTTGGCATAAAGTTGTAACTCATCTCGGAAGCGACTGCTATAAACTAAATTTAATTTTTGAAACTTCATTACAAAGCAATCATCTATTTTTTTCCCCCGAAATTTCTCACTTATGTAATATTTTGCTTTTAACTGCGAAGACTTTCTTGTCTCAAATTTAGAAGCGTATTAATAATTGTTTTTCTTACCGAAGCAGAATTGAATTCCTCTCCCCATACAATGGGCAGGAAAAAGAACTATCGCCCTCGATTTCCGGTGATGTTAGCGAGGACGTGGCAAGAACTAAGCGTCACACAAAAATGACGTGTTTATTCGCTATGCTGTTGTCTTTGCTTTCGATTTTGCTTCACTAACTCAGCATAACCAAAGAATAATTGATCTCCTCACATTATTCTGGTGCCATGTTCCACCATCGTAAATAAAGAAGTAGATTTTACCATAAAATATGTTCTTTTTCCTCATAAATACGAACAGAGAGAAGGAATGGACTGTTTTAGGAATTTCTAACTACAAAATATTACGAAAATGAAAAAGATGATTAAAAATACTAAACTAAACAAAAACTGGAAAAATGGAATGGAAACTCAAGACAAATTCGATGGAGTCTAGAACGAAGCAA
>BGPR01005428.1:75581-93791 GCA_013235015.1 Araneus ventricosus | reverse complement strand
CATATATGTCATCCACTCTACCATTTAAAAAGCAATAAACAAAAATGCACTATAGTCGCATATTTTCTCTTGAAGTTATACTAAACTTTAGTTTCTTAAATTTTAATCTAAAAACTTGCAGCTATATTCTTCTATTTCAATAGATTTCGTCCCGACGTCAATTTATCGACAGCTTCTTGAATAAAATCTGATATGGAAAGTATAAATCACTAAAATTAAATAGACTGCAAACTCGAAAAAATGAAAATCAAGTGTCGAGTTGAGAACAGATTTATTATTCCATTAATAAATTGTGCTTATTTTCTTCTCCTTTGATATTTTCTTTATGTAGTTTGCTAAAAACCGTAAGTGTATATATCATTGTTTGTATATTTTAATTATTTTTAAAATAAAGATACATTTCGAACACTCTGCACTTTGGAAACATAGTGTACTGTACATTTCTGCTATTACTTCCTAAAAATAGAGAACTTAAAACACGCATCATTTTGGAAAACTGTTAAAGTTATGGAGGATTTGAGGAAGTGATGGTTACGAGGATATATTTTGAGCTGAATAAACGCAGCAATTTCACTGAGAGCGGGCCAGAGAAACTCTGTGAAAAGAAATACGATGAGTCGGTAATATGGAAAACACTGTTAAAGAAGACATCTCTCTGGTGAATTGTAAATAACACAGCGCCGAATCTCTATCACAGCTTTATATTTAAAAATATTTTACTGGAAGCATAAATAAGTTATGAAGAAGATTTAATTGAAATTTAAACACAACTAATATTCTAGCGAACCAACTGGTCACCAGAAGTGATAGTTTAGTGTTAAATTTGTATTGACCAACAAATACATTAACTTCCAATCTGGGTAATACAGCTTTTTTTACTGATGTGAAACAATAACTGAAACAAATTTTCGGCCATTTAGATTTAGCTGCTGCGCAAGTACTAAAGATAAACTGTAATTTGGTATGAAATATCACGATATTAGTAATGGTATATTTGATGTTTTATTATAATACAATTTGTATTCAACAGTTTTATATGCTTTTCGAAACTGATTAATAATACATTATTTTCAAAATTCTGAGAGAAAAAGGAATTGTGAATATATATGTATTTATATAATAACTAATTTATTAAATACAGTTTAATTTATTTAACCTGCCTTATTGGACCTGCCTCTAATTCTATCTCTACTATAATAAAGGAGAATGTGTGTCTTGCTGTGTGGTTATGCATATATAACAAAAAGGATCGTATAGTGGTATTTAAGTTGAAAACAGATTACATTTTATTTCCTTTTTTTTTTTTTTTTTGAGAAAAATATAAAGATTTATCAATTATAATAGCATATTAGATATAAATCTACTACTATTTACTTTACAATAACACCAGGTCAAATATAGTATATGCAAGTGTATATACATATATTTATCTTGGTTTCAGGCCAGTTCCTTATTCAATTTGCCTGGCTAAATAAATGCACAGACTAAATGAGCAATAATAATTTATATTTATTAACATGTCTTGATTAATTACTATACGGAAATTATAATGATCGACTTTACCTACAAACCTAAATGATTAAACACGTTTGATTTATTTCTTAGACATAACAAAACACAGTTACATAAGAAAAAAAGTATG
Organism: Araneus ventricosus; assembly: GCA_013235015.1. Taxonomy (NCBI): domain Eukaryota; kingdom Metazoa; phylum Arthropoda; class Arachnida; order Araneae; family Araneidae; genus Araneus; species Araneus ventricosus. The sequence goes on along the minus strand of BGPR01005428.1, from coordinate 92,149 downwards.
TTCATACATGATACAGCATGTGATAAACCTAAAAACTGATCTTACTAGATTTAGTTCTTTTGCCTTACAGCAGCCAGAGTTCCACTCATTATTTCTTCACGCGTCTTAATAACTTGTAAAGAGACATGCTTCAGCCAGAGGTCGTATTTCTTGTTTTTTCATCCTTCAATATTGACACAAAAAATTCAAATCCCACTTACGCTGCCCCTTAAACCTTCTAATGTTCATTTGTACTGAGAAATACAGAAAATTCAGAAAAATGTACTTTCTTATCACCGATACTGCAGCAGCCTCTATGTAGCACCTTCTGGTAGGGAACTATCGGGATAATTCCTCGAACGCAAATTTTGGATCCACCATCGCAGCGTCCTCCTGACGACAAAAATCCTCTTGCTGGGGACCTTCCACTCCCCTGACCTCCTCTCCAAGAGTTCCGTTCACCTCCTTCCATGATGTCCAGCCCTGAAAAAAAAAGAAAATTTACCCCATCTGTCCTTCCCTCCAAACTAAAAGGCCCGCTTTCCTACGTCATAGGCAGCTACGTCACTCTGAACGTTCTCCAAAGTTCAGGACCAGATATTTTCTGTCATCTCACAGCAAACTCTGTCATCCACCTGTATTTTCACTGCCGCGTGATCTGTAGCATTTTTTTTGACTGCCATGCTTCGTGGAGAGAACGATGATCCACTGGAGCAGGGGAAAGGGGAAAGGAATCATTTCATCTCCTGCTTTTTTCATCTTTTGCCAAACAAATTCTAATACACACCCAGGCACTTAAGACATTTAAATTTAGTCACTATTTAAATACAGCATAAAATGGCAAAATAGAATCTATTTAAAAAAAAAAAGTTCTTTAAGCGATAGATATTCAAATGTTAGATAAAGAACAGACTTGAGGTTTTGATTAAACACTTTGAAGAAGAAAATAATTAGTTAATAATTAAAATTTAGTTGTTAATTTAATTTAAATGTTGTGGGACAAATACAACATATCCATTCTAGCCCGGTAAAAAAAAAATTTAGAATAAATTTTTTTATATATATATATGTATATAAAACACATGCATCATTTAAGGAAAAGGGGTGCATATGAAGACAATATAAATATACCTTGATCCAAAAGGATTGTATATGTGGTGATACCAAATCAATTCTCAAAGCAAATCAATTTCAAAAAAGAAAAGAGTGTACATGATGATATAGATATATTTGTCAAGACGACATTTATGCCAGATCCACTGCCCAGGACTTCCAAAAAATCAATAGGAACAATAGGTAAAACACCTAACACGAAGCAACTATAAAATATAATGTTAATAAGAAGTGACTCAAAAAATATAAATTGGCTGAATATTTATCCTGTCTGCGAACTTTCAAAAAACTTACCAAAACACACGGAGAACCTGTACACACATGATCCAAACGGCAATTCTTTTTTTTTAAACTCCGCACACAACAAATAAATAGATAAAAAAACTAACACGAATACACACTTTTCTACGAAATAATTTGTAATGCAGAAATAAAATAAACAAAATCTCTTTGACTCATAAAATAATATAATCATATACCACTGTAGCCCAATAACCAAGCATTTAGTTTACAAGGTTACATTCATCAGTTTTCTACTCAAAGCCCGTAATAATATATTATAATTTGTTTACAAATTTCGTCTGAAATAATATAAAAAAAAAGAATAGTCTTTACATCATTTAAAACAGAATAAAAGACTGGAAAATAATTCTAGAAGAAACCAACCAGTACTAAAATTTTAACTAATATAAAAAGAATCAGCTATGGAATGAAATGACTAGACACCTGAAGACAAACACCACCTAAGAATAATAGTATACACAGCAAGAGATTCCAAGTCAAAGGAAACATACAAAAGGCAGCCAACAGTGATTCACCTCAACTCATTTTTAAAAAATATTATGAGTATTTATGGAGGATCGGCCGAATCCAAAGCATTTTTTTTGTAAAAAAAAAAAACTATTGTGGAAAACAAACCCACATCAAAAGAGGAATTCTGCAAACAGTTCAAATTAATAATTAGACATTATTTATATATATGTATAAGAAAATATAACACAAATGTAATTTTTTTTTAAATAATAGGGCAAAGTCTCTCAGTAATTTATACTTGATCAAAACATATATACAACCACAAATTTTAACCATTTTCACAGTAAGACCCTCAGTCCATATCACAAATGCCTACTAAATTGATAATGCGTCAACACCAGCGTTAACTGTATTTCCAGAACAACAAAATTTCTATATACAATAAGCACTTCAATAAATGGTGTAGCTTAAACAAACTATAAACGCAAACAAACAAAATCTCCAACTTTATTCGTAATAAAGGGAATACAAAGTAACAGCGGTCAAATGTTGAAAACACATGAACGGAAAAAAAAAGGAAATTTACAAAAATGCACCTTATAAAAAAATCTGTTTATTGAGAACCCACCAATTAACAGTACAACTATCTCTCGCCAAAAGAGTTTAATTAATAAACAAATCCATTTGCATTTCTTGGTCTTAAAATCAGAGGGGTTTGCTACCACCACTTGTGCCTTTAAGGATTGTTTGAGACCTGATAATAAATTGGGATAAAGCAATCTGGCTCGAAAACTACTAGATATGTTTTCTCCATTTTCCAAATGGCTATTAAGGCATCTGTGTGCCAAACCCTCGATCCTTGCTAGAGAAATCTTTTACTGATTCCTGTCTATCGATGTAAGGTGGATGAAAATTTTGCACTGAAAAGCAGTGCTGGATTTTCCCTGGTCGATTTGCAATAGCCTTAAATTTGGTCAGTAACTTATAATACTAACTGCCAAAGCAATGAAGCCTCAAAATTGTTCTACCTCCCTTCCGTTTTAATTTTGCAATCACTAACATTTGCGGTTTTGACCCAGTTACCCAGGGAACCAAATATTCCAAATGTCGGAAAAATTCAAATATAGTTTCTATCATCTGTTAAAGACGGTATCATTTGTAAATACTTAGGCGCATTATATTAATTAAAAATCGCATCAGGAGCCACTGAGGATGCGGCAATGTCAATTTGACTTACAAACTATCAAAAAGCATTAAAAAAATTTATACGAAGATTTATTACAGCCATATAATGAGGCAAGTTTTTTATGACCTGTAAGGAACCGTTCATAATCTGAGTGCTGTGGGTTGGTGAAGAGAGTAATACAAAAGGATCGTGAGTAGTGGTATTTAAGTTGAAAAAAACAGATTTACTTTATTTCCTTTTTTTTTTTGAGAAAAAATATAAAGATTTACTTCACTGCATATAGTTATTAGATACATAAAATCACTGATTATTTACTTCACACAATACTCAAGGTCAAATATATATGCGTATGTTGGTTGGCTATTATATTTATCTTAATGAAGCCAGTTCCTTACCGAAGAATTTGTTCTTGCTACAAATAAATACACAGACTTTAAATGAGCAATAATACCTTATATTTTATTAACATGTCTGGTATTAATAATTATACGAAAATTATAGTCGATCGACTTCTTTACCTTTGCCAAACCTAAATGATTAAACACGCTTGATTTACCAGATAGCAAACAGACAGTTGCTAAAGAAAAAAAAGATGTTCATGAATATATTACTGCTGGTATGATAAACCAAAAACTTGACTACTAGATTTAGTTCTTTTGCTCATAGCAAGCTGAGTCCACCGTATTATTTATTCTTCACGGGTCTTAATCTTAAAAGAGATGGTGTTTGCTTAGAGGTCAGCTTTTGCATTTTTTCTACTCCTTCTAATATGTGTTCAAATCTAGCATTTACGCTGCCTTTAAACCAATGTCATTTGTAAGGAGAAAGGCATAGAAAATTGTGAGGACACGCCTCAGAGGTTCTGCAGCAGCCTGGCAGAAATCTTCTGGGAATCTTATCGATACCTTGAATGCAACGATCCACCACTGCAGCGTGTCCTCCTGACGATAAAAAATCCTCTTCGCTGGGAATCTCCTTCCACTCCTGACCTCTCCAGAGTTCCAGCTCACCCCTTCCAGTGATGTCCAGCCCTGAAAAAAAAAGAAATCTACTCCCACTGTCCTTCCTCTGTCCAAAATGCTGCTCACGCTTAGTAGCGGCTACCTTCCTGGAACGTTCTCCAAAGTTCAGACTAGATATTTTCTGTCATCTTATTAGTAAAATTCTCACAACTACTCTGTATTTTCATCTGCTGCGTGACTCCAGCATTTTTTAACTGGGCCAGTTTGGGTGAGAAATGATATCCAATTTGGATAGGCAGGAAAGAACCATTTTATCTCCGTTTTTTCATCTTTAAATAAATTACCAAATAATTCAGAATTCTAAGACAATTGAATGTAAATATTTAAAATGCCAGTACAAATGGCAAAAAAACAGAATTATTTAAAAAAGTCTTTAAGATGATATCGTTCAGAGATAAAAGAAGACTGAGTGCCTGATTAAACGATTTAAATAATAAAATAACTGAAGTACAACAAAAAAAATCAGTTGAAAGAATGAATTAAATGTTGGGGAACACATGAGTCTGATAAGGCCTGCAGGGGCACGCCTGACTGAGCCGAAACAGGTACAAACACATTTTGAGGTGAAATGTAACCCTGAGCCTTTTTTTGAAATGTTAATAGAATTTTAATTAATTAAAAAATTGCTGAAATTGGTGTTTATCCTAATAACTTTCAAAAGACAGCTATCAAAAAATTATTTTCAATAACCACCAGAAAAAAAAAAAAAAATCATCTTTCAATGATATATCAATTGGTTAAATGTGTCAGAATTTTTCTCTAATTATTAATAAATAAAAAAATATTTTACAGTCTTGCAATAAACTACCAGCAACGCAATCTGCCGTTTCATTGTTTAAACAAATATTTATTTGTTGTTTCTTTCCATTGGTTGAAACCAAGGTAATATTTTCAGTAAGCCGAAGGATATGTCGAACGGTATATTTTAATTCAGGTAACATATTAGCAAATGCCATTTTAAAAGTTAAAATCAAATGTATATTTTCGCTAGATAGAACAAGATAGTGATGATGTTGCACAATATATGACAGACAAACCCCATTGAAGGATATCAGGCAGATGTTAGAAGATGGAAGGCTACTGTTGAGTTAAATGCTTAGTACGATTTGAAAATACCATTTAGTTATGGAACAACAACAGAATACCAAATTTGAAAAGCACAAGAGATCGAATTTAAATTATATTCTGTCGAATAAACCGTCGCCGAAGGCGACGCCTAGTAAATGTCAGCACCAATGCCATTTTATGACTGTTTGAAAATCCCAATCATATTTTAAATGTAAGTAGAGCATAATAACGAGTGGGCTGATCCAGTGCAACGTACCGTTCATTTTCTTCAAACGAACAATGACTGGTCTGGAAAGCTGCTAAAATCACGATTTTCTTTAACGTCAACTGTCTTATCTAAATATCCGATTGTAATTCGATTAGAGACAGAAAGGATAGTGCTAAAACTGCAACTGATTAGCACACATTCAACTTTCCTATTCGATGGCACCTAATTACGTACAATGATTTCTTTAAGATCGCGGAAGACTACAGAATAGAGCCAGAGAGGATCGTGATGAGGTTCGCAGTTTAACTTTGATCTTTCCTTGAAACTTAATAACCGTGAATTATAGAAAAGGATTTTGCTATATATGTGGGAAGTAGGGAAGACAGTTCAAAGTTAGTTTCTGTTTATGCTAAGGGCTGCTTAATCGGCAGCTAAGGCAATAAAAGAAACAATCTAATACTTATAGGTGGACTTCTGTAAAGCAATGATTTTCTAATTTCAGTTTGATTTTGATTATCAGATTCGTAATTAATAAATGGAAAACGTGTATTCTGGTTTCTTTAAAAATACCATTAGTCTGTTACTTGGAGCAATACGTAACTGAACGAAGCATAACAGCATGATGGGTGGTACACAGGTTATAAGGGCCTGATGATACCATTGAGTACAATGATGTAATTTACAATAACGGAGAATATATGAGGAATAGAGAATGGTTGTTGAATTAGTAATTTTGGCACTGATTAATGAAAGTTTAAGTCAGATAAATAAAAAAAATATATGTTACAAGTAACATCATATCCTGTAGAGTTCTTGAACTCCTTAGAATTGTCAGGGGTACCTTCCGACAAGCTGATATTAAAAGTCGGTGTGCCAGTATTATTGATACGTAACCTCGATGTACCGAGACTGTGCACGGTTACAAATTGCACACCTAGGTCCAAACGTCGTGAGAGTGTTTAAAAACGAGAGAGTGTTTTAATTTCACGCATTCCGATAATACCGAAGGATTTGCCATCCAATTTCAAAAGGTAGGCTCAGGGCCAGACACTCAAAGGAGCAGGCGTACATTTGGAAAACCATATTTTTCCCATAGGCAACATATGTGGCGTGTTCACGTGTGTCCAGACCACAAAACCTCTACATCCGTGCAAAAAACGTAGTATACAAAAGTGTGTTAGCATAGATAAAAAAATTACCTAACTATAACAGCAAACACTCCTGTTAGTCGTCCAATAGTGTATTATCAACCGTCAAAACTTTTAATTTTCCCTTTCAACATGTAACGAAACATTTACATTCGTGAATTTAAAAAATTTAATACTTCAAATTCTTCGCGCACGAAGTCGCGGGTTACAGCTAGTTGTAAATAAAATCAAACTACTGGCTTGATTTCGATGATTGAGTTCTGTTGAATAAGGAGAAACGTCGAAAACTTGTGATGTTTACAACAAAATATTTAAAACACCATCTTATTTAGAAATTCGTTACCAAGCTCATACGAGAGAACAACATTTTCATTGTGAAATCTGCCAAAAGCAATTCTTTCAGAAATGTTGCTTGAAAGATCATTAATAAGCCCAAATAAAAAGTTTATATATGTAATGCATGCGGTGAAATGTTCTCAACCAAGTCAAGACTAATGATGCGTAAAAAAGTCCACAGAAACGAAAGGAAATTCGGTGGGAAATTTGCAAAAATGCCTTTATTCTGAAACGCCATATAGATTATCATCATCTTTTCACACACAAGAAAAACTGCGTGTTTGTATTGTCAGCAGCAAAGAATTTTCACATAAGTGTAACTTAACCATTCAGCACCGTGTTCATACAGAAGAGCGACTCCTGCGTATAATGCGTCTGGTAAAGTATATTGGCGCAAGGAAACCATGAAACTAAATTTCCTCGCCATACAAAAGAGGTGCCTTATTTCTCACCCAAAGCATTTTTTTTAAAAAAAGAGCGTCATGGATTTACATTACATCACTCATACAAAAGAGGAGCCACTTTCGTGTGAGGTATGTGGAAAAGAGTTTTCAGAAAAGAAGAATTTAAATGTGCATTACCTCGCGTATACAAAAGAAAAGCCTCACTCATATGAGGTATGTGGTAAAGCGTTTTCATTAAAGATAACTTTGAATAGACATTTCCTCACGCATACAAAAGAATAGCCACATTCTTGTATAATATGTGGTAAAGCGTTTTCACTGAAGACATATTTGAATCGGCATTACCTCACTCATACAAATGAGAAGCCTCATTCATATGAGGTATGTGGTAAAGCGTTTTCACAAAGGAACAATTTAAATCGACATTACCTCACGCATACAAAAGAAAAGCCACATTCTTGCGTTCTATGCGGTAAAGGGTTTTCACTAAAGACACTTTAGAATCTGCATTACTTCACTCATACTAAAGGAAAGCCTCATTCTTGCGAGGTATATGGTAAAGCAATCTCACAAAAGAACAATTTAAATCTACATTGCCTCACTCATACTAAAGAAAAGCCTCATTCTTGCGAGATATGTGGTAAAGAATTTTTACAAAAGAACAGTTTAAATCTACATTACCTCACTCATACTAAAGAAAAGCCTCATTCTTGCGAGATATGTGGTAAAGAATTTTCACAAAAGAACAATTTAAATCTACATTACCTCACGCATACAAAAGAAAAGCCACATTCTTGTGTTCTATGCGGTAAAGGGTTTTCACTAAAGACACTTTAGAATCTGCATTACTTCACTCATACTAAAGGAAAGCCTCATTCTTGCGAGGTATGTGGTAAAGCATTCTCACAAAAGAACAATTTAAATCTACATTGCCTCACTCATACTAAAGAAAAGCCTCATTCTTGCGAAATATGTGGTAAAGAATTTTTACAAAAGAACAGTTTAAATCTACATTACCTCACGCATACAAAAGAAAAGGCACATTCGTGTATAATATGTGGTAAAACGTTTTCACTAAAGAACAGTCTGAATCTACATTACCACACGCATACAAAAGAGAAACCATAATCGCGTGAGGTATGTGGAAAAGCGGTTTCACTAAAGAAAAATTTGAATCTACATTACCTCACGCATGCAAAATAGAATCCTCACACTTGTGAGGTACTTGGTAAAACATATTCGAGAAAGAGTATCTTGAATCTGTACTAACTCATTCATACAAAAGAGAAGCTTGATGTGACGTATGTGGTAAAACGTTTTCAATAAAGAACAGTTTGAATCTACATTACGCCATTCATACAAAAGAGAAGCCACATTCTTATGTAGTATACGGTAAAGCGTTTTCACTACAGAACAGTTTTAATGTACATTACCGCACGCATACAGAACAGAAGTGGCAGGCTTGTGAGCTATAGGTAAAGCTTTTCCAATAAAGAACGGCTTGAATTTGCATTACTTTAAACACAAAAAAACAGAAGCCACATTACTGTGTGGTATGTGTAAAGTATTTATACTAAAGAACGTTTGAAACTACATTTCCTCACGCATTAGTGAGGTATGTGGTAAAACGTTTTCAGTAAAGAACATTTTGAATCTGTCTGTGTTTTGAACCTCTTACATGCAGAAAGATAAGCCTCATATGTGTGATGTACTTGGAAAAGCGTTTCCCGAGAAGAGAGAATTTAGCAGATATTACCAAAACTTTGAAAATTCAAGTTGTTTGTCTGTTACCTACTAAAAGCGATTGTTTTCTTCACTCCCCTGCTATGAAGTTAGTCTGTTAACATTAAGCAAGGGATATGAAATTAGTTTCTTGTCTCATACTTAGATAAGAACAGTAGTTTAAAATTTTGTCGCCAATTTTTTATGTTCTTAAGATAAAGTTGAAGTGACTGATATTTAAACAAAATATTTTGAACAAATCTTCTATCAAATGAGTCATTCTAGTGTTTGATCTAAGTATTTGCATTAGCAGGCACAGTATGGAATTTTTTTCTGAAGAATATGTAGTGTACATGAATTTAATGCTTCTTTTTAGATACTTACGTTTAAAAGTGAAAGCGTTTATATCTATCGCTGTGAAGAACGAGAGAGAGTTTTAAGAAATAATGCAAAAGGCATTATGTTTTCCGAAAGTTTGGTATTTCCCATCTTATTATTCGTTTCTGAAAAATTATCAACGGTTGCTTGATGGATTTAAAGAATTTTTGGAGTTTTTCTCTGTATTTTGAAAAAAATAAAGGCGTTTTTATAAAAATTCTTTGATAAAGTGTATTAATTGTATAGACATTAAACTTTAATAAGTATTTTATATATGAACTTTAATATCTTTATATATTTCTTTTCGTGTGCCTTTGAAATTAAATCCCTCAAATGATTTTTATGTCTTATCCTGTTATTTTTAACACAATCAAAAATTAATTAATAAATAATCTGCTTTACAAAAGTATCAATTTAACGTTTCGACTGATGCCTCTAGAAAATATGTTTATAACTTTGGACTATGAAATACATCGTTCGTTTACAGAATAAAGAAACGTTCCTGTTACTAAGATACATAAGTAAAGATTTTAAAATATCAACTCTATTTTAGCATCTTTTATATCTGAGTTTTGCATTTATACTTAAAATTGTTTACTAATCCAAGGTTTTTGAGGCATTCTAAAAGTAATCGTGTAATTAGACATATGTGCTTGTGGTTCTTTATAAAGAAAGTAGTTCATCTCGGGCAGAATATCTGCGCTCGGTTATATGCTTACCATGATTTCCCTGACGCTTCTTGAGCGAAACTGGTGATTCAGCGCTCCAAGAAAATTTGCCAAAAAAAAAAAAAAAAAAAAAGGCGCCAAGTAGCCAAAGTACAATGTTCCCAATAGTAATCCCATAATGTTCACCTCAGTTTGTGAAATGATACTATTTTATCTTCGATTACTTTAATTATTTTGGCGTTGATCTAAACGTTCTCTGGGTCGCCTAAGACTATCTGTTTCATTTCTAACTGATCTCTTTTGAATAATTTCATCCAAAGTGTCATTATATTGTAAGAAATATTATGAATTACTCGTCTTAAACTAATTTGTTTCGGGAAAAAGTTATTTTACACCAGAAAGAATATAGTAACAGGCTATGACTATAAAGTTATGCCTAACATGGAGGAGGCTACCGGTTTTGTTTTGTAAACAAACAGATCGTTGCCATCGGCAAAAGAGAAATTAACCTCTTTTTTGTGCCACGTACCTTAGCGTTTTATATATACAAATGTATGAATGCTACGTTTATGTATAGAAACTGCAGTGGAATCATTTCAGCGCAGTTACAGTCACGAGAAAAAATTATTGCGCTTGCTATCTAACATTTAACTGCACGTTAATATATGATGCAATATTACAAACACTATATAAACGATTACCAACGGGATTCAAAATCAGTTTGGTTCAATTCGTTTAATGGTTTCTTTTGAGTTTGAATTGACTCCACTGTAAACTGCCATATGGACGGTCAAGGTATGTTTATTGTTGGGAATTTCTGATTTCCATAAACCAATCACATTCAGTTTTTATACATAAATTAAAGCACTTAGGTGAGGTGTAAACCAGGATAACAGATATTCGTTGCTTTCTGGTAAAGTCGCATGCTTGGAAAAATATATTTCGGAAAAATGAATGCACTCAAAAAAAATTTTTAAACAATTTTAAAGTAGGTGCATGATTTCCAAAAAAGTAATTTTTGAGAAACAAAAGCGCAAGTCAATTAATTATTGAAACGACGGAATATTGGCCTGCAATGACCTTGTCGCAGTCTCGGCTTTGGATCCAGAAAGTCGCATGTTCTAAACCTGATTCCACAGAACATCATCATGTAGATGGACCTTGTGCAGGATAAATCCGTCGCGAGTCAAACGTCCTCCCGTTGCTGTGGTATGAAGTTTGATGAGGGAGGTGTCGTCCAAGTCATTTGACCACGATTCGAAAATACGAAGTTCATCCAAAAACAGCAGTTGTATACTTTCAAAATGGAATGTTAAACTAACCAGGAAGAAAATCCACGAATGAGAGTTATCTTGAAATTAAATAGCTTGTGAATTTATAAGAATTCTTGTTTGAAGACATAATATTTTAATTGCAAATAATGTAAATAAATATCATTTCTATGAAATTGAAATGCAATTCAGAAGAACCAAATTTGAGAGTCAATGATAATAAATATATATATATATTTTTTTTACATATACTGTAAATTTCGATATCAAAATAAATTTAATGGATAAAATTTCAAAAGCACCTACTTTGAAAGAAAAGTTAAGAACACAAGTTGAGATGGAGAACTAGTTGCCTTTTCATATACCAAATTGAAAGCATGTAGTAATAAGATATACAGCCAACTGAAAGTTCATTGATGTGCCAAAATAACATAATTTTATATATTTTAAAAACAAATATATTTTTTTATTTATTTAATTCTCAGAAAATTCATTCACAGTTCAATGTCACATAGATAAATCAAATATCTCCACTGAGCAGATTTGTTGTAATTTTTCTAAAACAACCAATGAGTGATGAATTGAGTAGATATAGTAAACAGATATCATTATCTACATGCATCACTAAAACAGGTGCGTAATTTGCCTTCTTGTTTGGAACAAGGATAGAATTTCCGTACGACACGATGTTTCGGTTCGTTTCACATGAATCAACAAATGCTAACGACATTAAAACTATGCAGAATTAAAATAATTATTAAGGACATTCATTGTTAACATATTATTACTATGTAGTCGATTTAATTACACTAAACTACACGTCATATATTTCTGGACTTTCAAAACAATGACCTTTCTTGTCTCTACAGCAATTGTTAAAACAGAATTGAACCAATTATTCGTTTGCAAAAGAATGTAAAGATTCTTTTTATTTTATTCAGTACATAGTTTGAAGTGCTGGCAATTTTGAGAAAAATAACTCCATTTAACAGGTGGTTAAAGAAGTCGGAATTCGTCACATTTTTATGGAATGCATTATACAGGGTTAAATTAAATCTGCACATATATGTTTGATAATACTCTTCTCAGAATTTATACATCTTGTAAACTTGTTGGAATTTTAGTGAATTATTTTAAAATCATAAACTAAAAATTACAAATTATAATAAGATTTCCACTTCTCATTATTGCAGCCTGATACATCTAGGAAGAAAATCGAAAAGTTTTAAATATCAATTTCATTTCTTTCTCTTTATTACAAAGTTTTTTCTATTTAACAGGTGGCTAAAGAGGCCTCTGAAGCGAGACTTTAAACTCCAGTGTTTACGCTCCGATTTCAGTCCAGACGGAATTCCAACCACCACAAGTCATTTGGCTGATTTCCATAGATTTTGATGGCTTTTTTTCCTTCTCGCGTTCCAAAATATCCAGTTTATCTGTGATGTGAACGCACGGCTTAAGGTTTTGGGGCGCCATAGGCGTAAGGAGGATGAGGCTGTTAAGTAATAATAATAATAATAATAATTACAAAATATTATTTTTCTCAACTTTTTAAATGTTACGAACTCTTGTGGTATTTGTTTTGCCATAAATCGAACCAATACTACAATTTTATCAAATATTCCATGTCATTGTATGATTCAATGAATCTACAAAAATCACGAACTATTTGTGAAAATAAAGTATGTGAAAATGTGTGCCAAATGAAAAAATATCCTCTCATCTATAAATTTTAAATTCATCTGAACGTAGTTTTAATTCGAAGCAACTCATTTAACATTTAAAGAACTTAAAAAGCCTCATAATATTTTTATAAATGCTCAAATCGTATGGTTATCTCATAAACAGTTAAAACGTCATATGCCAAGTGTAATTGACTCTATTATCTATCTTCACGTTGTCTTACGCTTTGTGTGACGTCACGTCCTTTCTTCCTTTTAAGAACAGGGCCGGACTAAGCCTTGTATCGGCCCTTAGGAAATGCAAGTTTCGGGGCCCCCTTTCCCCTCCCGCACGTCGAAAGCCAGATATATTTTATTGATTTCAATGTGGTATCTATATAAGCAATTTTTACTAACAAATATTACGACAAACTGAAATAACAAAACATTTGATAATCACCTTCAAAAGAGTTGGTTTCGGTATCCCCAGTATAATTTTTTTTTTTAAAATTAAGTTTAAAAATAATTTTAAACAAAATGGTAAACAAAAATATCACAAAACCTTTTTAACACAAGTTAACCACTCTAATAAAACGTTTGCCAAGGCTGTTGACTCGTGAGTCAATCAACGAACTGCAAAGAAAATTGGATCTCTCTGATCTACAAGTGAATTTAAAAACATGAAAAAAATTCGTAAGAGTAATGTTTTGAGATTTAAACGATACTTTTTCGAGTATACGGCTCTTGTAAATCAAATGAAACCGCAAAATTAAAATTCCTGAAAATGTCACAAAAAAATCCAGGTCTCGGGGCCCCCAAAGTTGCGGGGTATCTACTTTGCTTATTTGATAATCCGGCCATGCTTGGGAATCCCATTTGGGATGTATCACGAACGCAAGAATTTACTCTATTCGCTTTTAACGTATCTCTTTCCCGTAATATTACAGAACCCCATCTCGCTTATATATCTTTTTCGTCATAAAAGTTAGATAACCGCAAATCGCCACAAAATCATGTCTTCACATTGCTCATCATTAGCTGACAAATGTGGAACAAGTTTAAATGAAAGGCAAGATTTGAATCACCTAATTACAGGATTTTCCTGCGTGTTAATGACATTCGAATGGTAGCAATAAAATAAACGAAGTATAACCTTACATCCTACGGATTTATATGTATGAGATACTGTCTGTCACCGCTATTTCCTTTCTTTCAAGCATGGCACTTGTGATTTTCCGCTTTTTCATGTGACTTTTGAATCCCTAATTATATGCATGCCTACTTATGCAAAGTATGGTTCACGAGGAGCGGCACGATGATCTTTTTTTTTTCACGGCGGGAAACCCGAATGCCGCTAACTTACGTTTGATTATACATTCGTGATGACAGATAATGCCAGTTTAGATGCAAATAGTTGAAATGTTGGTGTATGAAACACGTCAAAAAGTTGCAGCCTACAGTGCTCTTGTAACCTAGTTGTTACTTCCTTGAATATGTTTCAATGGCTATAGCTTGTGGTGGTTTCAATGGTTATAGCTAGATTATATTCGGCCACCTTTAGATCACTGAAGAAAAGTGGTTGTTCGTGTAATATAGTCATGGTGTGCTATAAATTTTTATCCTTCGCTTCCCGGTGACACATATATGTATTACTTTCATTATTTGCCTTGTTTTCATCAATTTTGAATAGTTTAATTTTTAGTTAATAAACTTACAACAAAACATTTTTTCTTGAAATAATTAAGCATTTTAACTAATTAATTTTAATAAAAATTTAATCTCGATATTAATTTTTCCAGTTTCTTTTTTTATATTCCTTGCTAAAGAAAGATAAAAAGGGGGAAATAACTAAGAATTTTTTTTGGGTAAAACTAATATAAATACAGTAAAGTACCATTTATACGTTTCTCATTTATACGTCGTTTCATCATAGTCCCGATTCATTCCTATCCATTGTAATGGTAAAGTGATTCGTTTATACGACGCAAAGCTTCGGTTATACGTCGTTTTCCCCCGTACTAAAATGTGAAAAATTTCTCTTTTCTAGTATAGTCACTTTTCTAGTACCGATATCATGACTCCGGAATTAATCACTATTCATGAATTCAGAGAAGACAGATTGTCTGGTGCGAATCAAAGAGATGATGAAGAAGAAGTGAAGAAATTATTTCACCTTCCTTAAAGGCGGAAAGAACTACATTGAAAAACTTAACAAACTTCTTTTGTTTTCCCAAAATATAAGTCAAAGAACATTTCAATGAACTTAATTCGATTCATAATCCTGTACTTAATACTCACAGACAATCAGCACGCCAGACGACGATTAAAGATTTTATTTTTAACTGAATGCTTACCTGCATGCACAGAAATCGTATCATATAAGGAATATAGGGTAATTCCGGGAGATATGCCGCATGATGGTTTTACACTGCTAGTTCCAGGTCCTGAAGGCTGTAAGTTGATTTGAGGTGTGTTGATTAGTACTTCACTTGATGAATTTGCTTCCTCTTGTGTCGTGTTTCCTGATATGGGCTCTTCACTATCCGCTAATGCAAAAAAGAATTGATCTGGGAGAGCGTTGTTTTTTTTGTTGCCAGTGACCTTAAAGCCCTTAGTAGCGTTGCCAACAGTTGCCAATTTGTTCCAAGCATCGCAGATTAAAGACCCTACCTGATACCGAGACAATTTGCGCACAACATGCTGCTCAATCCAAGTAAGTGCTCAGTAACATAATAAAATAAGACACGGATAAATAAATTTCAATTTTATTAATCGCGGCATCCCACACGAAAGGAACTGCGACGTGTATACTGGATCACAATGCGGCATGTATCCCATTTTGTACGGTACAGACGCCGCGCATCATAGGCCCTCGCAAAGGAAAATGGTGTAACCATACACACAGTACTCTATACAGACTCTACACTTAGTTTTGACTTCGAAATCATGCATGGATTTAGTAATTAGCGCATAAAAAGTATTTAAGCATAAGGTGTTTAAAGGTTTGGATAGTGAAATCATACGCTTACCTCAAAATAACGATTGTACCGCTAAAAGTAATAATCGAATTGGGATTCATGCTATAAACTGGTTAAAGAAATCTCATTGCGCACCTATACTGCTCGTCTGACTGTCATCTATCGATAATTACAAGAAATACAAGGTGTGCGGCATCTATCCCGGATGCGGAGACTCTCCCGGAGTTACTATACAATTATTACTCAAGATATGTAGTAAAGGTACTATTTTTCTCACTTTTATGTTAAATGTTTAATTCTAAAACTTCATTATTATTTTAAATACTATGTAGAAAGGTACTAATACCACCTTAAAAAACTTTAAAATTATTATTTTTAGATGAATTTGCATTAGCAGCATTAGATTTCTAATTATCAAAGTTGCTTATTACAATTTCGATTGTACGTCTTTTCATTTATACGTCGTTTTCGTCAGTCCCTTGAAAGACGTATAAACGGTGCTTTATCGTATAAGCATAACCGAATGATATTTATTAGTTTTATTAAAAATTACTAAATAAAATCCACTCCTCTTGTTTTGTTTCCAACGAAAAGATAATACAAATTTTGCCTTGATGCTTGTATGACACTTAAAAATTTTTCTCCTTGAAATCAAAGCAGCTACATGTAATCT